>JBCEWC010009402.1:0-18779 GCA_038996855.1 Solanum aculeatissimum
GTATGCTCTGTGGTTGCAGCATAGTCTGAACTTCCACATCAGAAAAGATATATTTTGGTCTCGTTTCCGCCCAACACAGTCTTCTATTATTCACCAAAACTAAACCATTGAAATAAGCATATGCAAATCCACTAAAAAACAACAAAAGACATTCTTTTACCTCATCAAAATCAACTAAAATTCAAAATCCTATTTCTTCTTATCTTAAAGGCATCACTGATAACCTCGACACAATAAATCAAGTTAAAAGCAGAATTTCACAATCTTCCAATACACAGCATTAAATATGACCATCTTTCATAATCCATTCGTATATAGATAGAAGCAAATTCATAGCATCAGCGTGATAAAACAAATTTAAACCATGCAGACAAAGAATAATACACAAACTTTTAACAAACACAATATTATAGCCTAATACTCGTAAAATTCTTTGCATAATAAGAAAAAATATAAGGATTTTTGTGTGATTAAAGGAAGGAAAAACATACACTTTGATTTCTCCGGAGAAGAAATAGAATCTGAATTCGCCGGAGAAGAAGAGAGGTAGCGGCGGCGTGCTCACAAGATTTTGAAGAGGAAAATTAGTTTGGATTTTCCTTTTATTTTATATCAATAAAATATTAGGAGTTCGATTTTATTTTGAGTCGTTTATTCGGCCCACTAGAATAATTGGGCTTGGGCCTATGTGTTCTTCATAACAAACACCCAATAGAAAATAGGAAAAATTACGGATATACAAATACATACTAGTTAAGTAGCTAACATAGCTATAGTTTGAATTAATTACGGCTCGCAGCAAATATCTAGTTGTAATTACAGTTTAAGTTTTCTATAATTTGTGCGGTTTATAAAAACGTGTGCGCGATTATACAAAAACTGTGTGTGAATCAAATTGTATAGCAAAATATACGACAACAGTGAATTGTATAGTGAATTATACAAATGTTATGCATGACTTGTATAGTGAAATATACAAACGTTATACAAAAGCTACAAATTGTATAGTGAATTATACAAAGGTAGACAAATGTTGTGCGAATTATACAAATGTTGATATAACTATAGTTACGAAATATAATTATCCAAATTAAAAGTTATGGAACATTATAAGGTATTTTTGAGTGATTATATGGGAAAATTCCTCTAGAAAATAAGGTAAAAAAGAATGTGTAATTAGGTAATTTTTCAGCTTTCCATGCTATTCTCCATCCTCATATCACAAGTGATAGGACTCTCCAATAGAAAGCGCTATGAATCACAAATTTATATTTTCATATCATAACATATACATCCACAAGTTAAATCCATCATGACTTCAATTTCTAACGAACATCTACTCTACTTGGCATAAAAATCAGTCACTACAAATTCAAACCCCTTTTCTTACAATCAAGTGACTTTCAGCTCCACTAGAGAGGGGGAACATTTGCTTCAAGTTGCTATAAACTGATGTTGTTAGGCTCGGTAGCGAACTAGCTTCACTTAGTGAGGGAGCCAAGATTTTCATTAAAGGAGTTAAAAATATGAATAAGTGAATACAGGAAGAAGTCGAAATGAGTTCAGACATAAACTATATACACATATAAAATAATTTTAACAAGGTATAAATAGCGTAATTCTCCGCCGAACCCCCATGAATCCTTACTAACTTCCCCCTCACTGCATCATAATATTTGTAAAACAAAGAACAAATAGAGAGATAGAGGAGGATTCTCATTGATAAAGAACTTTGACAGACTTCACTTTGATTTTTTTTTCTTTTCTATATATATCTACAAAAGAATGGGGGTAAAGAATGAATGTGTCCTGTCTTACATATCTATGGAAGTTTGTCAAGAATGATCAAGAAGAAACAATGATGATAAAAAGTTTGCTACTTCTGAAAAAAAGAAAAAAAAGTATTGCAAGAATGATGTAGTTTCTTCTAACTACTAAGCACAATATTTTTGCATCTCTTCTACTAGTGGTATTGATTGAAAGAATACCGACGATTCAGAAGCAGGACGTCTCTTGCCTTCAGTTGCTTCGATAGAAAAGATGCTAGGAGGTCGAGCAGATTTTGGTGGAGTTAGCAATGGTGTAGTTCTTGGAGACAAACACACGTCCTCCATAACACGAAACTGGAGTTCAGCTGGATAGTCCCTCATACATCCGATTCGAGGTCCAGCTCCTGTTGTCCATCTACAAGATAATTGATGAGCTAACTGGAATGACTGTGTTCTTCTATGTGTGTCTATTCTCTTCATTATCTTTTCTGGGGGGATAGTGTCTTCGTAGTCTTCTTCATCTTCATCGTCGAATAAATTCTGCTTTGAAACTGAAAGTTCTGTGTCTGATAAATATTCTTCTGCTGTTTCATATCCACCTTCTGGAGTATCCAAAGACTCTGTGTTGTCTTTTGATCCTCCTGGCTGGTCAGCCTTAGTGAATAACTCAAATGTGTCTTCTCTTGGTGGTATTTCAATAACAATTTTGGGTTTTAATCCTTGAGATTGTCTTGGCAATGGAATTGAATTTTCTGTATCTTTGCAATATTTTGTAGTAGAATCAGTCTTCTCCCTGTCTGAACATTTGATGTTGCTCTCTTCATTGACTGTGATAAAATCTGGTGCAGATAAGCTGCTACGAAGGCCAAAACCACCATTTCTAGAAAAGGATACCTCCTCCCCATCACACGAGGATTTCTGCGAAAACAAGGAGTGAAGTTAACAAGTTAAGCCAGAACTAACTAATCAACTCATATAAGTAATGCGGTTGCGGTAAGTATTACAACCGAGTAGTTATTTACATGAAGATTTTCCTAATTAGCTTGATTTCTCTTGCACAAAAGCTCTTACGCACGTTTCAAACACAAGAAAACTTCTATTGTGATTATAAAGTGTGTATTTGCTTATACTTAAGTTTTGATCATTTATGAGAAATGTTGCATCCTGTATGGGGAAAGGAAGACGACGTATCCTACCTGAATAATAGTGACATCAATGTTGTGTTGTTCAAGATATGTCATAAATTCTTCGAAATTCTGCCTTGTTGGGAGATAATGTCCACTGTGTGGCCAGACAGCCTAGATTATGCAAAAAGGTTTGAAGTCATTGAAACCAAATTTAAGAAAATATTTGTCACAGGTTCGATAGAATTATAACGTTTTACTGGATGTATACCTTGAGAATACCATCTTCTATCACTAATCTGCCTGCAGACAATGTAGCTCCTCCAGCTAAGAAACTTGAATGCTGAAAAGTGCCCTTTTGCTTCATTCCAATGTATAAGTCCTTCGACACACTTAACACAAAGATCCACTTGGCTTCTTCCGGTCCAACCCTCGTATCAAGAACTCTCCCGCTCTGCTTGTACATGAATTTTCCGCCCACAATTACAACTTCATAAGCCTCCCTCTCTACCTGTAATTATACATAAACTAGTAAGTTGCATAAAACATGTTTCTTGACATTTCGTCTTACCTCATTCAGCTAAAGAAATATAATCTCCTTAGAAGTGCAAATACTTGTTTTCAAATTTTACAAAGAAGATTACAGATTAACTTCTCCACGTCAGGTGCAAGTGTTGCTAGTTATTACCTATATCAAGCAATTTACTCGCAGAATTGAACCAAAAGACTTCAATCGAATAACACGCGTATCTATAGTCCATTATGCACAACTTATGCTTTTGGTCACAGTTTCCAAAAATGAATCTAAATTCCATTTGCGGATTCTTGCATATATAAATGGATAAGCAACCGTAGGTATGAACACCTTTTCTGTTAAACAATAACCTTAACGCGTGCCAGAAAGAAGACAAAACTTACTGGACCAAGATACTTAATGCATTGTTGATGAAGTTTTGATCTAGGGCACTTCTCAAGATTTACTTCTTTTCCTTCACCTATGTCCAACCTGCAACATTCGAGAGAAACACGTCTAATTTAGTGACGTTGAAACTGAAGTGAAGTTGTTCGTTTGAATTACTTGTTGATCCAAGAAAATCTCACCAGTAGAAGAAGGGTTGTTTACTGTCAGCTTGGAGCCACTTGGTATAGTAGAAATGAAGATTATGACCATAGCGATGTCGAGGATCGATCTGTTTACATAGTCATGAAAGTAAATCAATGAAAATACATGACATTGTTACGTAAGCTTTGTGGGAAAAGAGTGCTTACTGCTTCAAGCCAATGCTGTAAAGCAAGCTTACAGGCTTTTTCATCTTTCGACAGACCTTTACCAACCTACCAACACAGACAAAGATCCTAAGTATAGCAAAACTTAAATACTGAAATGGAGTTTGTAATGGTATGGTAAAATCAATTGATACCTTAGCTGCTCTTGTTAAAGCTCGTGACCAACGAGAAAAAGCAGTTTGGGGTTTCTGAATGTCAAAGAATGATATAGAACTATGCTTGAGTTCAACGGAATCCAATACCTTCCACCTGTAAATTACAAACAGAATATGCATTACGGTATGAAGTATCATAAAAGTTTGCTATTCATAAATGCTTAAACTACTATACCATCTCTGCTCAACCAGAATAGCACAATCCGCTAGTCGTCTTCTAGTACGAAAACTCTTATACGTTTTCTGCAACTTCACTGCAGCCTCATCTCTTTGTTTCTGACATACCAATGGCATCATTTTAGCATTTTCGTTAAGCAGGCTACGCTTTTCTTCAGAAATATCTTCACTGCTCATAAGGCTGTCTGATGGACCCATCATCTTCTCCTCATTATGAAATGTAGTCAGTCCAATCCTGGCCTCTAATTCCCTCCTTTTATAGCTAAGAGTTCCTTCAAGGATCATCTTCCCAGAACTGCAAGACTTCTGCATTTTTGATTGTTGAGGATCATTGAAATTAATAGGCGGTAAAGCATTCTTCGTAGCATCACTTCCAAAACTCAGTTTTCTCACTAAATAAGACTCGAATTTAGATTCTGAATCGTCAAAATTGGCGAAAGGACATGAATATGTTATTCCCATATCCCTGTCAAAAAATTTATAGGATGTCCTAGACGGATAGAAGTTCCCCGAAAACAAGAAAAAGAAATTACCTCTGCAGAAGTAAAGACAATGTCATCAGACACTAATCTCATCAATGCTTTTCAGGTGATGACACTCTTATGACGATAAAAATAAAACTACACTACTATCTTCGCTTGGTATATCAGAAAAACTACCAACTGAAGGGTACTAATACTCAAAAAAAGCAAACATTACCAAAGAAACATAGAGTTTGCATAACCTCGAACGAGAGAGAGTAAGAAAAAAGCCTTAAGGTTATAACATTACAATTTGCAAGAGATGCAAATACCCAAGTTAGAGTGAATGAATGAAAGAAAAAGCTAATCAACGTCAAGACAGAAGAAGGTTTGAGTTTTAGCTTATAAGATTTGATTCAATATGGATGCCTCAAGAACGCGATAAAACAATAATTGTTTCATGGCAAGCAATAACTACAATGTCCATTTTAACAGATCAACACCAAAAATAGTCTGTTCCCAAACAAAAATTTCATGGCAAAAAGCTACAACATTCGAAAAGTAATTCTTTTTAGATCCATTTTGACAGATTACCACTTTCTTTACCTGGTGCTAATGGTTTAATCCAATGCATAATCAGAAATTATTCACCCCTTTCTTCAAAAGCAAACAAATTGCAGCATTACATGTTGACATAACAGGTACATGATAAAATAGTCCAGGCGTGCAAGTTGGCCCGAGCACCACCATCATCAAAAAAGATGCAAAACACCAAAACAACAACAACAACATGCCCAGTGGAATCCCACAAGTTGGTTACGCAGACCTTACCACTGCCTCATAGAGATAAAAGAGGTTGTTTCCGAAAAACCAAAATGCAGAACACCAAAGATTGAATATGATGATAAAAGCATGAAACAAAACAATGTATAATTGACAAGACAATATCCCATCAAATGATCAGAATGCTAAAAATGCAATCTTTTTCACAATAAATCAAGAAAGAAAGGAAAAGGGTACACATATTTACCTACCAATACCTATGAAAATGACAAATTGAGTAACATATATCATAATTCACAATAAAACAAGAAATGCATTAAGAGGTCATTACAACATTTTGGCTAGAAAAGCTAGCAATACCTATTAAAACTAACACACATTACAACAACAACAACAACATACCTTGCGGAATCCCTTACACAGACCTTACCACTACCTCATAGAGATAGAGAGGTTGTTTCCGAAAGATCCTCGTCAAGTAACATAGATTATAATAGAACAAAACATGAAAAGGGTACAAAAATTTCACCTTTGTAAGAAAAAACTTGAATCTTTGTAATGCAAATGGGAATGAATGGAACACAAAGACAGGAAAGATTTTTAAAAAACCAGAAAGAGAAGGACAAAAAATGGTTGAGAAAATGGAGACTAATTTGAGAAAGAGCGCAAATTATGGAGCTTTGAAGAATTGAAAGAATTTTGAGGGGATCTAAAAATGTACATTGACTGCCTTGTGCTTATTCAGTCCAACAATTACAACATATTTATAGGCAGAAAAAAAGAAAAAAAATGTCAGTAGAATAAAATAGTGAGTGTACTTTACAACCATGTGTCCTTCTTCTTGACCACATAAAGGAAGTTTCCAACCAATATACAACAAACATGCAAGTGTTATTCCAATAAAATGTACGCAGATTTTATTCGAGAAATTATTTTTGAATAATATACAACAACATGCATGTTAGCGTGATTCGGAAGAGTGTGCGTAGATTTTATGGAAAGATTGTTTTGGATAAATTTTTGTAAGTTTTGAATGAATATATAATACAATGATAACTATCATTACATGAAACTTAAAATTTTTAACTTATGATTTAATTAAGTTTGATACTTTTTTTCCCATTTAATCTTTGTTGCTTAAATTATATCAGTCATCATATTATTTTCAACATGATTTATTTGCTAATATATTTAATTTGCTTTATATACTTATTTTTTCATATATTTTTCTCGAGCGATGATCTACCGTGAATAATTTTTTTATTTTCATATGATAAAGTAAAATTGTATATACACCATGACGATACTGCATGTATATATGCAATCATGAATCGAGTGGCTTGAATTGGATAACATGATAAAAAATGAATCTTAATTAATTAACTAACTCAACTTCAAAAAATTATCTCTTATAGTGAAATTTTATATGACATAAATTTAAAAAGTTCCGGCTAATTACCAACTCCATATAATGCAATGGAAATGATGATGGCAGAAGCTAGTCAATCAGGTGGGGCTTCAAACTAGAGACCTCGAGCATGAAAGTCCCAAGCCCAAACCACAAGACCACCTGAAGGGTAGATGAGGTTTTTTCTTTTTTCGTTTTTCATGTTCGATATTCGTATTGTGTGATGAGTGAAATTTTATATGACATAAATTTAAAAGGTCCTGGCTAATTACCAACTCAATATAATGCAATGGAAATGATGACGGCAGAAACTAGTCGATACAAGATAAATTTTTGCTTCTATGTAATAGCTTGCAAACATTAAATAAGTTCAGTGTGACAAACTCAACTCAGAAGGTGAATTCTTTACTTTTGTTGGTAAGACTAAGGGATTTCGAACTAGAGACCTCGAGCATGAAAGTCCCAAGCTCAAACCACCAGACCACCCGAAGGTTAGATGAGGTTTTTCTTTTTTCCGTTCCTCAATTGATGTTCGATATTCATATTGGAGTTCAACTATTCTAAATTCATACATCCTATTCAATAAAAAACACTCTCTTATCAAAGATTTTTTTATACGTAAAACTCGAATCTTAAACCTCTAATAATAAAGCAGGTGACTCATCCACTCCACCATACCACTCGAAAAGTTGACTTGTCAGTGTACAGCTTGCTGACTTACAGCAGTATTTATATTTATATTATTATTATGGTTGTTCGCTGCAATTTCCATATTCCACCGTCACCGACTTGTGGAATATTAAAAGTCATCGAGAACGGCAAAATAGTATAGTACTTTTTCCGTACGTAAAACTTTTAAGTATTTGTTAAATATAAATAATACTCTGCCATACAAAATAAGACGGAGGAAGTAAGCATACACAATATTTTATCGAAAACTTTTTCCGTAACATTAAATGTTAGAAATTTTATGAAAAATACTCTATCATTTTGAACACAAACACTTCATCGCAATCATTATCACAAATATGAACTCTTCAGTACGAATACTTGTAAGCAGGGACAAATTTATGTGTTAAATTTAGGTCACGGAAACTCGTGATCATCCGACTAAATTCGATATATTACTTGTATAATCCTTAAAAAATATATTAAATGCTAACTAAAGGAACCCATTCTCAAAATGATAAGTTGGTTCACCGGTTTAAGAGCTCTTTGTCAACATGAAGGTTTGGGGGTTCAACCCCAGCCAACAACACCATTTTGTATATTTCACCTAGTATGAGTGTTATCCCTCCAAGATTCTGTTAGGATCGACAATTCACTATATAAAAGAGAGTACAACTTGATCTGTCATTATATTTTGCTCCTTCAATACATGTTCTTTATTATTTTCTTGAACACTTTCTTACAAATTGAAAAAAAATAATATTATGATTAATTTCTTTGTCCATTAGATGGTTCAATTATGTTTAATTTGATGCCAAAATATTATTAAAAACAATACAATGAGACAATTATTTTTTCTTGATAAGATATTGTAACTCAATCAAGCTTTCCAAAAAAATAAATAAATTCAAACTTGACATTAAATTATAATTATTATCAAGTGATAGATTTGTGTATATAAGATATATATGTGTCCCATATATTAATTGGGTTTAGATATTTAGTGGGGCAAGTTTTTAATTTGAAGCATATCCCTAAATAACCAAAAATGTCCAATTATACCCTTGGAAAAATTTAATGTAAAGGTTTAATTTAATGAATAATTTTTTTTTCTCAGAATTAAAAAACTCAATCAGTGACAAAGCATAATTAAAATGAAAGATAATAATTGGGCGGATTAATACTGTATTATTCTGGGCAAGACAATTGAAAGCGAGCCAAAGGGTTGACTTACTTTCTGGAAGAAGTAGTTGGTACCGTGATCATATATGTTGTTCGAATATCCGCTCATAAAGTTGTATTAGTCAAATTGCACCTCTTATTATTTTTTTCTCAAGGATTATGTCAAACTAGGGATGGTAATTGCACGGGTTAGGTCAATTTTAGGTGAATCATAATGGATCAAGACAACAAACGAATCAAGATCCAACCCAACTTGAATTTGTTTGGGTCAAAATAAGTTGGGTAATGAATTATAGAATGAGTCAAGACCCAAACCAGTCTAATTTTTACTAACTTTTATTTATTTTTATTTGTTTTATTACAATATTTTAGTGCATAATAAAATTATATTTTTCTCTATTATAGCTATATAGATATATCAAATTTAAAAAAAATTAAAAATATTTCAACAAGATTTTTCTCAACTCAATTTGGGTTGTATATCAACCCAATTTTTAATGAGTTGAAATGAGTTGGATTGATTTAATAATGTGCACGTTATTAACACACCCAAACTTTAATTATTTGGGTAAATTGGACGGATTGAATATGATTTTGTCACCCATATGTCAAACGTTATCCTAACAACTAAATGGGACCGAGGGAGTATATCACAACAACAACAACAAAAAATTAGTAAAATTATACAAGTGAGCTCCAAAGAGAGTAAAAGATAAGTAAACATTAACATTACTTCAACTTAGTTGAAATGCTTCTTTCAAATAAATTCTTTAAATTAATCGAACTTTAATAATAGAGAATTTTAAGAAATTTTTTATGTGTCGTGAATTTAGATTAATCGGGATGGTAAGGCAAGTATTATTTTAACTTAGATGAGAGACCAAAAATTAAAAATTACTCCATTTGGTCTCTCCTGCAAAGGCCACATGGAAGTATAAAATGCTATACAAAACCTTCTCCTCTGTTCTATTCTTTCCCCAAAAAACTTGTACTGAAACAACTCAAATGCAATAAACCCTAGTTTTCTCTTTAAGATTATACTAATTTTGAGTAGAAATCGGAACGACTGAATCGAATCGTGGTCGTTGATGGCGGTTTCCGAGGAAGAATCATCGTCTTCATCCTCTGCCGGTAGCAGCAAGTCCCGATCATCCGCTTCTCATGGCGCTTCTTATTTGGCTAAGACTGTTCTTAGAGGAAGTGTGGTTCTCCAAGTGGTTTATGGCCGTATACGCTCTCCTACTTCGTACGACGTCGTTTTTGGCAAGGTAACAAGGTTTTCAGCTTCATTTTTGCAGATTAGTTGTGAATTTCAATGTGTGATTGTTATGTTTTGGCTTTGCGCACTTGTTTGGAGATTGCTTATCTACTTTTACTAATAAACTGCATACACTTCACACTTCTCAGACCTCACTTGTGGGATTACATGGGGTATGTTGTTTGATCAGAGACCTACCTCAGAGGGTTTTGACTATCTCACTAAGTTCCCTGATTTTCAATAATACCTGAAGCTTTCTATTTGGGATTTGTCTCCTTCACTTGATGATAAAGTTTGTTGGTCAAGTGTTTTTGTTTAAAGATTAAACTGGTCTACTCCCACAATGATTTTTGGCCTGCGACACCTATTAGAAATTAGCATTTTCAAAAAATAGAGAACTAACTCAAAGTATTTAATACTAAGAGAGTCTATGTACCTTTATCAACAGACAAATCACTTCCTTTAGTAACTTGAGGAATTTCCAGTTTGGTATCTGCATATTGAATTATCTTACTCTCCAGCCAATTCCAGCAATAGGAAGAGAAATCTACAAGATCAAGTTCCAATTGAACTGATCTAATCCCCCGACTTTAACCTGACACTCACTGCATTTTGGTGGCTTAGATTCTTCACTTCTTCTGGAGCATACATTGCGCCTTGAATCAAATGCAAATTGAACTTTCTGTTATTTAGAGAATTAGTACCAGTGGAAGGAGATCTGATATCAAATTGTCTGAATAACAGTATATCAACCAAAAAATGTCTTTATCAGCACCAGAGTGTAAACAGTGTATATATTTCTTGAGATATGGCAATTCTGCTCATATTCCTATCAGGTAAGAGAGTTTGGAGTCAAAAGGGTAACAAACTAATTAAAAAATTCCCAAAAAGTAACTAATTTTCTTTTAATACCAAAGCGGTAAAGGCGCAACCGTTACTGCTTAAAAAATTCCAAAAGAGTAACTAATTTTCTTTTAATACCAAAATGGTAAAGGCGCAGCGGTTACTGCGCCTTACCCCTCTCAGTTAACGGTTGTTAGACTGGGACTGTCAGACGGAAGGCGCATTTCTGTGTGCGCCTTATCCTTTTTTCTTTGGCCTTTCTTATGATAAGACTTGTAATCAGGCGTGTCTTAAAGAGTTCGGAGCCAAAAGGGTAACAAATTAATTAAAAAATTCCAAAAGAGTAACTAATTTTCTTTTAATACCAAAACGGTACAGGCACAACCGTTACTACACATTACCCCTCTCAGTTAACGACTGTTAGACTGCGACTGTCAGACGGAAGGCGCACTTCTGTGTGCGCCTTATCCTTTTTCTCTTTAGCCTTTCTTATGATAAGACTTGTAATCAGGTGTGTCTTAATGTTTTCCTTTCTTTTTCTTTTCTTTGTTAACTTATTTCATTACTTACCTTTGTTTTTTAAAAAAAATAAATTGTCTTGCCTCTTTTTTTTACATCTTCAAGTTTTGTTTTCATGTATATATATATATTTTTTGTTTTTTTTTCGTTAACTAAAGTTGATCTTTTTAACTTTTATTTTTTTATTTTTTGCCTTTCTATTCCTTTCATATAATAAATATTATTATTTATATGTGAATTTCATATTGTTAATTCTTAATGATTGTAATTATAGTTATTATGATTTTTTTAATAATAAATGTGGATAATTTTAAAATTAGAAAGTAAATTACGCATAAATAAAAATAAAATTAGAATATGACTGAGATTTCATGCATTTCATTTAATAATAATTTTTTTATTAATATATCAAAAATTAATTGATTGATATATTATCAGTTAAAGCAGTCATTAAAAATAATATACGAAACTTACAATCGAAGAAAATATTTAATTGTTGAGTCGATAATTTTTTTTCAAATTCAAAATTTAAAAAGTCACATTATCCTAATTTTATATTGAATTTGAAAAGAATTCATAACTTTCTATTATTGCAACGCATAACTTGTTCGAAATTTAACTTTTTTGTCCCTGTGATTACGTCTTAGTTGAAAATCTCTTATAAATTCATAAAGACCTTTTATGAATTCTTTTCAAATGCAATATAAACTTAATCAATATAAAATGAACATTCACAATTTTGAACTATAAACAACCCATTTTTCATTAGCTCACATAGCCAAAAATGAACACTCACTACAGTCTTTAACTCAAAAACCACAAGAATCAAAATGGATGCTTCAAAAAGCAAATTTGTTTAGCTAAGTATAACGAAAAAGAGTGAGAAAACGGATAAAACTAGATAGTAATGAACTAATGATTAGTGAAAGATAACGAGAAAGTGAGAACATAGAAAGGCAAAGATAGGCCGCCAAAGACACCGAGAATGGAGGAGTCTAGTCACATGATGTCATGATGAGCACGTAGAGAGGGTGCGCGCGTGTGTGTGAAAGAAGAATGTGGGGGGGGGGGGGGGTTGTGGGACTTGACTTAAATGCTTTGTAACACTTCTCTCTTTCTTTTCGTTTTAATTCCTTTCATGTTCATTAAAAAAAAGGACAAACTATACATTTATTATGTTATATTTATTTATTAAATATTTTTTTAATATTCATTAGAATATAATTGGAAATGAAGATGGGTTGTGGGACTTGACTTAAATGCTTTGTAACACTTCTCTCTTTCTTTTCGTTTTAATTCCTTTCATGTTCATTAAAAAAAAGGACAAACTATACATTTATTATGTTATATTTATTTATTAAATATTTTTTTAATATTCATTAGAATATAATTGGAAATGAAGATGATGATATTATGACTAGTATGTTTGAAATGTTATTACGTATTATTTTATAATGGATTATATTATTTTAAAATATAATATAATTCAAATAAATTGTGTAGTGTTACACAACAATAATTTGAGTGATATACTTATAAAAAAAATAGAATATAATGTAAAGCTACAATAGAAAAATTGGATAAATAATAAAATAAAATAATTAAATAATAAGTAAATATAAAAACGAAAATAGAATATTAAGGCAACAACATGATTATATAAAATTGATCATTACACAAAATGATACTTTTTATTTTATTTAATAATAAATTTAAATAATATGATATAAAAAATTTAAACAAAAAAATTAAACTAAATACAATATTTAAATTAATAATACTGTAACAACCATCTAAGATGTAAAGTGAAATTAATCTTGGAGACAGAAGGAGCACAGTAAATGAAGAGTGATCATGTACCCCTTTTTAATGCTAAAGGAATTTAATGCAAAGAAAAAGAAAGAAAAACATGTAAGACACAGATGTAACAAGTTTTATCATAAGATAGGAAAACAAATAGCAACCGCAGAATATAAGAAAGGCCCCAAAAAAAAAAAAAGTGTAAGGCGCACGCAGCAGTGCGCCTTTCGTTTGACACAACAGTTTCTAACGGCCGTTAACTAGAGGGGTAAGGCGCAGTAACGGCTGCGCCTTTACCGTTTTGGTATTAAAAAAAAGTTAGTTGCTCTTTTGGAAATTTTCAATTAATTTGTTACCTTTTTGGCTCCGAACTCCAGGTAAGACCAGTTAATAAATGATGATTATATAACTTTGTTGTCGCTCTTGGCAAATGGGGAGGGGGAATGCAAGTTATATATAGGTTGAGTTTGCAAGCAAACGTTGAATTAAGTGTGAGATCTATTTACTCTATCAATAGCCAAGCTAGAGTTGGTCTATCGGGATAAAAAACTGAATGTTGCTGTCACAAGAATTGCAAAATCTTATGAAAACCCTAATATTCGTTCAATTTATAGTTGCTGAATTAAAGAATAGAGTTTCTGATAAGAATCGGGTTAGTTGAATAAACAAGAAAATAATGCAGAAGTGAAAATACAAAGATTAAAGACATGAATTGAAAGAACTGTCATTCTAATCTTATCAAAGTATCTCTGATTATTACAACAAGAAGAACTACATACCCATTATAATCCCACAAGTGGGTTATGGGGAGGTATGGTGTGCGCAGAAAATTGCGTGCTGTATGTGCTTCTGCTGGATTTCCATTTCTCTAGAATGATGTTCTAAAGTTGTGGCTCTAAACATACTCCATAAGTTGTATAACATATGCCTCTGCTAACTATTACATTTTTTTTCTCATGATGTTGCACAAATGCATATACTATGAGTTCTTGCAAGAACTGTTTGTTTTTACTCCAGAAAACCCAATATCTTCAGATCAACTTGATTGCAGAAGTAATCTCTATATTCTTTTGCTCGAAGACTTAACTTCTTATATTAAAGGATTGCCTGTCTTGGTGAAATGTAATGCTAATAATTACTGAATAAAGAAACATTAATACCTATAGCTTGTCGTGGATACTGAGAATAGCTTGTTTGTATTCACGTCAAGTCAATCCTACATGCAGCTGTTTTGTGCTGCCTAACTGCAGGAGGTGGTTTTTCCTGTTATTACTCACTTGTTTGGTTTCTATTGTCTGCCTAACGGGGACAACTAGGCTTTATATGTTGTTCAATGTTTTTATATTATTAAGATTATGTTTTTTAGTAGCACTTGTATACTCTCTTGATTTCTAGATGCTTGAGTTATAGTATCTATGCTTATATAGCACAGGTATGCTGCGTGCTTAATTGTTTATCTGATTGGATTCCTTGCATATGGGCTTCAACATGCTGTTGCAGGTTAGCTACTTGGTTGCAGTTTTAATTAGCAAGTTTCAGTGTGTGATATGACAGCGGATTTTGATGCAGGAAACATCTATAGAGTTGGTGATTATAGATGAAGATGGAGTTGTGCAGTCTATTTGTGAACAGCCTGTATTTGGCATAATAAAAGATATAGCTGTCCTTCCCTGGAATGAGAAGTTTCGTGTTGGAAGCCCACAGGTGTCTTAGATTGTTTTTCCGACTTATCTTTTATTTCTAAGATTTTATACTTGCGACATTTCCCTTTCACTTTCTTTTTCCGATTTATCTTTTATTTCTAAGATTTTATACTTATGACATTTTCCTTTCACTTTTTCTTTTAAATAGCTTCTGGGCAGGGATCTCTTGGTTGTTATTTCAGATTCAGGGAAGCTGTCAGTTCTCAGATTTTGCAATGAAATGCACAGGTTAAATTATTTTTCAACTGCATCTTTTTTCTTTTATTTGGTTTGGCCTTGAGATATAGTAAGTTAGTAGAGGTAATCGGGTCTTTAGTTTGTGTTGTAAATTGTAATTGCTCGTCATTTATTTTGTTCTTTTTAATATCTTTATGAACTATCTTTTGCTTTCCACTCTAGTTGTTTTATTTCATATCTAGTATTTTTTGCCCTTGGGAATGATATTTTTGAGTTGAGGGTCTTCCGGAAACAACCTCTCTATCTCTGTGAGATAGTGGTAAGGTTTGCGTACATTTTTACCTCCCAAGACCCCACTTGTGGGATTCCACGGGGTATGTTGTTGTTGTTGATCTTTTTTCTTTTATTTTTGTCACCCAAAAAATGAGCAGTTATTTTTCTTAATCTTAACAATCAAGACACTCATCTTTTTAATTAACGACTTACCTTTGCACTGTTCATATAGGTTTTTCGCTGTAACTCATGTTCAACTTTCGTCTCCTGGAAATCCTACGAATCAAATTGGAAGGATGTTAGCTGTTGATCCCACGTAAGTTGTATTGTAGATGGACAAGTGAAACCAATTAGATGGTCGTTAACAGTCGAAACTAGTCACCTTGGGCTACTACTTAGAGAGTCTAGATGTCCTTGTTGGTAATTTCTCTCTCTGCTCTTTGCAGTGGTTGTTTTATTGCTGCTAGTGCATATGAGGACAGTTTGGCACTTTTCTCCCGCTCTGCTTCAGCTGGCAGTGATATAATTGACAAGGTTAATATTGTGCATACGTTTCCTTTTAGATATGTATGCAACTTAATCGGTTGAATATGTTTTATTCTACTGATACTCTTTAAATAATGATACTAGAGAATCTTATATCCCACTGACAAGCAAGGGAAGATCGAGACTGACAGTAGTTTCACCACTATCTGTGGTACCATATGGAGCATGTGCTTTATCTCAAAAGTTGATTGTGAATCAAATAAGGATGACAATCCTGTATTGGCCATTCTTCTTAATAGGTACGAATGATGGATGAAGTTTGAAAGCATAAGTTATTCGAAAGCATAAGTTATTGTCAGAATGGCTTTCTGATGCAAAGCGGGTTTTCTTCTTTTATAGTTGCCTCTAACAAATCGTCATCTTGTAAATTCTGGTTTGCTAGTATTGATATGATATTTCAAATTGGCCCTGCAGGAGGAGATCATATAGGAGTGAGCTCATGTTGATAAAGTGGAATATAGAGGACCATTTGCTCTATGTAATATATCAATATTCTGAACTTGGACCACTAGCCCATCATATCGTAGAAATTCCTCATTCTTATGGACTCTTGCTAGTATTTCGTGCTGGGGATGCTATAGTGATGGACTTTAAAGTTCCTCATGACCCTTGTTTTCTTTATCGAATAAGTTTAAATTTTACACCTCCTTCAGTTGAGGAGCAGAATTTTGTACGAGAGACTATTAGAATTCCTGATATTATAGACGAAGAAGGTATATATAGTGTTGCTGCATCTGCATTGCTAGAACTCAGCGATTTGAATAAAAATGACCCAATGAATATTGATGATGATAGCAATGTAAAACCGGGTTCGAATTTCGTGTGCTCATGGAGTTGGAATCCTGGAAATGAGAATAATCCTAGAATGATATTCTGTGCAGACTCTGGAGAGCTTTTCTTGATTGAATTTTCAGTTGATTCTGATGGCCTGAAAGTATCTTTGTCTGATTGTCTTTACAAGACTCTACCAGCCAAGGCACTTTTGTGGGTGAGAGGTGGATTTTTGGCTGTTATTGTTGAGATGGGTGACGGGATGGTGTTAAAAGTTGAAGAGGGAAGACTTGTTTATAGAAGTCCAATCCAAAATATCGCACCAATATTGGATATGTCGGTTGTGGATTACCATGATGAGAAACATGATCAAATGTTTGCATGCTGTGGGATGGCACCTGAAGGATCTTTACGAGTTATACGTAGTGGCATCAGTGTAGAGAAATTGTTGAAAACTCCTCCCATTTATCAGGGTATTACTGGAACTTGGACAGTTAAAATGAAACTTGCTGATTCTTATCATGCTTTCCTTGTACTGTCTTTTGTCGAGGAGACCAGGGTGCTATCTGTTGGTGTGAGCTTTTCTGATGTAACCGACTTCATGGGTTTCCAACCTGATGTTTGCACGTTGGCATGTGGTCTTGTGGGTGATGGTCTGCTGGTGCAAATCCACCAGACTGCTGTGAGACTCTGTGTACCTATTGCTGCTGCACATCCAGATGGTATTGATTCGTCATCACCAACTTTCACGTCATGGTCCCCTGATAATATGACAATAAGCCTGGGAGCTGTTGGGCCTAATTTGATAGTTGTTGCAACTTCCAGTCCATGTTTCTTATTCATTCTTGGTATCAGGACAATATCAGCGCATCATTATGAAATATACCAGATGCAACATGTGAAATTGCAAGATGAACTTTCCTGCATCTCTATCCCCCAAAGACGGCTTGAGCAAACATCTTTTATCTCTAGAGCTAGTAATACAAATGGAATTCCTCTGGATTCTCTTCCGGTGGGATTGGACATCAGTAACACCATCATTATCGGTACACATAAGCCTTCTGTAGAAGTTCTATCATTTACTTCTGATAAGGGCATGAGTGTTCTTGCTGTAGGGTCTATAACCTTAACAAACACTCTTGGAACAACTGTAAGTGGATGCATCCCTCAAGACGTAAGACTTGTACTCGTCGATCGGCTTTATGTTCTTTCAGGATTGAGGAACGGTATGCTACTCAGATTTGAGTGGCCTTCTATCTTGGCAGTTTCCTCACTAGTCTCACCTGACCTTCAGACTTTTGACAATTCTTGTATGGCTAATTGCACTAGTTCCTCAATTTTTGCATCTCAGAATTTTAGAACTCAACCTACACAAGCATCCAGTTTATTGGATAAGATGAAGGATTTTCCTGTTTATCTGCAGTTAGTTGCAGCTCGTCGGATTGGGATCACTCCTGTTTTTTTGATTCCATTAAATGATTCTCTTGATGCTGATGTGATCACTCTAAGCGATAGGCCCTGGCTATTGCAAACTGCAAGGCATAGCCTCTCGTATACTTCAATATCTTTTCCACCTTCCACACATGTTACTCCAGTCTGTTCAACTGAATGCCCCAAGGGAATTATCTTTGTTGCTGAAAACAGTCTTCATTTGGTAAGAAAAAAGTCCAAATTATATTGATAACAAAGCTCAACATTGACATCTCACTCCCCTAGGTTGCAATTGTCATTTACATGTTATATGTTGGATAGGCAAGTACAAGCCATATGATCGGTGGATTTCTTCTTGTTGTCCTCATATCAGGTTGATGGCAGATGTTCAATATCACTTTATTCATGTTGCCAGTGATTCTGGTTGCACGACTTCTCTATCT
>JBCEWC010009403.1:0-18778 GCA_038996855.1 Solanum aculeatissimum
GAACTTATATGTTATGTGTTTATTTTCCGCGCTTCTGAACCGATGAGGTGTAAAATGATGCTATGATGGCTTGATCGAGGACTTTCGGGTTCTTCTTCACCATGTCACATCTAGGCCCCCTATCCGGGTCATGACATGTATTCTTCTTTATAATGTAAATATTGCTTCATTTTTGCTTGTTCTTTTTGAAGAACAACCCTCTTTGAAGAAGTAAGAAATTCTTTAAATAGTTTCTCCTTAATTCTGACAATGTCCTCCATGTTAATTAGTTTCTTAAATATATCACCAATATAGGCTCTACTCCATTTAGATAAGGAAACCTTAGTATTTTTCCTCTTCTGCTTAAACTGTATAAATATATCAACATCAGTACTAGTGATCCAATTTTCTCTAATTACTTTATGAACTCCTCCTTTTTTAGTCAAAAATTTGAGAAACTTGAAAGGACTTGATATCTGGGGAGCTTGTACACCACAAGAAAGAAGAAGGGGTGCATGATCAGAACTAGTTCTTGATAGATGTTCAACTTCTAATGTACCAAACATATCCTGAAACTCTTGATTTGCAACCATTCTTTCAAGTGTTTAAAAAATGCATTGTTCATCTATCCTACCATTCCGCCAAGTAAAAGGGATGCCCTTGAAATAGATGTCAAATAACTCACAAGAGTTAAGACAAAATGCAAAATCTTCATATTTTGTATAGTGGACAGGAAGTCCACCAATTTTCTCATCTTCATTCATAACAACATTGAAGTCACCTCCTACTAGCCATGGATGACTCATATTACTGGCTAAATTATATATGTCATCCCATAAATCCTCTCTCTCCAATGTATCACATTGTGCATAGATAAATTTGATAATAAAAGGTTTTTCACTATCCGACAAATCTAACTTCAATGATATTTGCTAATCTGAATTCAATAACACTTCCACATTAATCCCATCATGAGTAAAAATCTAAATTTTCCCATTTCGATTGTAATTAGAATAATGCATACCCGATCTCCTTTTATAATTTTAAATGTGTCTTGCTTGTTTAAATAGCTCCAATAGTGCAATAAGAGAGAATTTGTGGTTCCTATTTAGCATTTGTAATCTATGAATGACCTGCTGAGTTCTAACATGTCAAATGTTCGAAACAAGTGTTTTAAACATATTTAGAGTTAGGTTTTAGACCCCCTTTTTTAATGGAGACCTGGATGGTAACAAACTCTCATTTCCTTTGCTTTTATCTTTTTTCTTTTGACTTGAGATTTAGGGGACACATCTACCTTTTACAAAGATTGATCCACAATAATATTTTATTATCTTCTTCATTATCTTCACTAAACTTCTCACAGTGTTCTTTCATGTTTTCAAAAATTTTCTCTTGAATTTGATGTGTAACTATGTCATGCAAGACCTTGTTTGGAGATGACATGTTATATGATCCATTTGGGTTAGCATTGGTCATTATAGCCAAAAGTTTATCTTGTTGTTGATTGTTGTACTTTTGTGGGTCCAAAACATCGCTAACAGTCGTTACATCATGATTTTTATCCTCAACTTGATCTGGTGAAAAAAATTATTCATAAGTGTTTTTATTCTTATCAACTTGATCTGAGGACACAAGACCTTCATGAATAAATTCATTCGTATCAGCCTCAGTCACAACCCTACTAGAATTTGATTATGTGACTTTCACACGATTCTTTATCGGCTTTGTCTTTTGTTCCCTCTTAGAGTTCTTAAAAATTGTTGTATCAGGAAAAAAATTTTCCACCCAATTCCTAGTGCCGTTAACCATTGCCTCCACCACATTCAAGTTAACTTCTCCGGGTTGTATGCTATCTTTGTTTGCTCTGTCTGGGTTGACCATCTCCTTTGTTCCCTCTTCTACAGTTGTTGAATAAGTTAAGTTGTTACTTTTTATCATCTCCATTTCTTACCCCGTCCTCAGTATTGATAGATTCTACTGTTGCATACTCGTTGTGTGACCCAACAACTTTACCATTATGATCATTCCCCACCTTAGAATGTTGCTGACTAACTTTATTTTTTCCCTTTATTATTAGTAACTTCACTCCAATCTTTAGGATTTCCCAAAATTTTTCCGCTGGTTAGTCTCCCAGGAAAAGAACCAGTAGGTTGAGATTGTTGCATACTTTCCCCTTTACTATTATCACGTAGTTGTTTATAATTCCCTTCATCCTTGCTTTTGTCAGCGTCCCCCATATTTAATCTTGCATCTTTCTTGTAGCTAGACGTCTTTTCTCTTTGCTACTTCAGGATGAATCACCCAACACTCATACATATTATGGTCTTGTAGTTTGCATTCTTTACAATATTTTTGCAAATAATCATACTAACTATTGGCTTTGATAGTTCTTATAGCTCTCGTATCTTCATTTTCAATATCTATTCTCACATGATCAGGTAGATTGGCCATTAAAACAACTAGAACCTTTACTTTGGCACAATTGGGCCTAGTTTTATTGATTGTGGCCATATCCAAATGAATAGGGGTTCCTACCGTAGATGCTAAAGGGAATAAACACTCCTTGACAACAAAAGGTTGGTAACAAGTTGGGGAAAGATATCCCCGCCATAGCCATCATGGTTTCCTCTTCCATAGTAAACTCAGAGTTATATATTAATGGTTGCATTTGATAGGAGACACTATCTTTAGATTTTATGTAGAATGCAACCTTTGATATAAGATTAATGAAATCTTCTTTCAGGGACAATCTAATCAATATATGCATATTGCTGAAATACCCAATCTGACAATCACCTTTGATGTTACATTGCATAGGGATAGCAGTACGCAATAGATCCAGCCAACAATGCGAAAATTTCCCCATAATAGCATGTTGCAGATTTTCAATTACATTCATCGAGGAAACTTCAGATTCAGACTATTTTATCTATGGCTCACCATGTAACATTGTAATAGGCTTTGTAGCAATTGAAGGTAAATCTCTTTTAGGGCACTCTTGAATATTATTCAATGTTGCAGGCTTCAAGAGTTTCAAGTAATCCAAACTGGAAGTCGCCTGAGTAGCGGATGGAATGGGTATATTGGGCACTCTTGCAAATTATTTATTGTTGCAGGCTTCAAGAGTTTCTGGTAATCAAACTGGAAGTCACCTGAGTAGCGGATGGAATGCATACTACACGGTTTATTATTGAATACATCTTCAAGGTCACACGTAAGTTTCAACGTGAGAAAATTTACACAATTTCAGACCAAGACACCTGCTACATATATGTCGGCAGAAAAAAATAATGCACTGCACTAAATAGAGCTACCGATTAAAAAATCTAAAACACATCCAACGTCCAGTGAAATCAAATTGATCCATTATGCTGTCTTTAAGTAATGTGCTACTGTACAGCAGATGACAAATGTATTTCAAAAATAATAATCAGTTGCTAGATCTCCTTAGGAATGCTATTACGCCTAAACCTGCAACTAATGCAGCACCAGCTGCTACGGTGCTGTAAGCTGAAGCCCATGCTGATTCTGTATGAGCATAATCCAAATTGTTGGAGCTTGAATCCTCCCTATGGCCACGCTTTCCTGAATAATCTAAGTGCAATCTTAGTCCCTGTTGAAGTTGATTTATCTCATTAGACTTTTTCTTGTATACCAGAAATGATGAAGAACATAACAGTATTAGATAATATCATGTTACTTTTAAATAAATACAAATCTAATGAATGTCAGTCGAAGAGATCAAGAAAACGTTACAATGAATCCGTCAATATATATTAATGGTGGTTATAAAACCTATCTCTAAGTAGTGAAGTCGTGTGCTATGATTTCAGGAATACATGTGTTGAGTTAACAAAGAAGTGAAAATTATTCGATCAAGAGATTTCTTGCGCAATTATTCAATTAGTCAATACTTTTTTAGACTCCAAACATCTAATTTGATCTAACCATATCCTACCTATTATCTAGAGTAACTTCTGAATTTTTAACAAGAAAAACTAAATCACGTTATAGAACAAAGTTCTAGCTGATCATACCTTCCAACCTGCAAATCTTGCATGGTCAACTGCAGCTGTGAGATCATTTTCTGTTGCTAGAACAACCTTGTCATGGTCTTCATCTTCATACTGCAAGAGAGCATCAATGATTATATCATCAACTGAGGAGAAAACATGCACAATTATAACCAATCCCTACCAGAATCTGAGGAAGGTTCTTCTGGTTAATGTCATCCCCCACTCTCTGAATAATTTCTGTTATGAGATCCGTCATGCTCCGGATATCTGAACCAAGGAAATGATATGACCACATCAAAGTCAAAACATCATCTCTTTACAGATTATATTGGAAAAAGAGATCATATATATGTGATTTCCTTACTAATTAATAGGTTTTGGGTGATCACAAGAAGCACATTTCCAATGTCTCTCTCTTCAACAGAAACATGAATAAACAAGAATACACGCTACATATACAATGCAGGCTGATGGAAAACAGTACCAACTCAAAGAAGAATTAAAAGGAGTTGATTTGTAAATTATAAGATGAGCATATTAGTTCTGAAGAAAAATTTCAAGATGCATAATTATGTGAATTAGGAAAACAATACAAATCGCAAGATACATGAGGCAGATATGACAAGTGCTTTAAATACGGGAGCAATATTAACTTTAAGGCCATACATACATGACAAGATCTTATTGTTCTTTTTATTTTACAAAACATTGAAAAGAACATACTGCAGTTGAATCTGTGCATCCTTCCCATTCTGTCTTGAATCTTGAATGCAAAAGTATTAGGCAGGCTTGATGAAGGATGGGAAATAGATCTTCTCAACTCTGCCCCTTCAGAAGCCAATTTCAAGGAAGCAATGCTGAGATCATGTCATATAAATGGTGTTCAAGTTAACTATAACACTAACAAAAAGTAGTAGTTCACACAGATATATAATATAATATGAAAGACAGACTCTAACCTTCGTGTCTCTTCCTCATCATCTGGAGACAATTCCATAGCTGAATCCCAGAACTTTTGCATTCTAGTATTTGTAACTTCATTATTCACTCCAGAAATATTTCCCACCTAGTTAGTAAGCAATAGATTAGAATAAAGCTTGGTTAACAACAAGACTTATCACCTTATGCGTAGACATGAATAAATATTCCTTAATCTTATAACTTTTTTCCGATAATTCTATTTTTTAAGGAAAAAAAGAGATATTTAGAAATATTTATATTAGCAAGCTGTTTTATGGGAAACTAACATACATGATAATTTATCCCATAAAGAAACAAAAAAGTTGAATACACACACACTAGCCTCACAGCCCAGAATCTATAGAAAGAGTTTTGGTAATATCCTCAAGCAGACAATACTGAACCAAGTTTAATTCTATGCATATTTCGACATAATACGAAATGAACTCCATTAACTTTTGTCCGCACACAAGAAAAGGGAAACTAAAACAACATAATACATCCCTTAAAAAGTCAGTCTTAGTAAACCTTTCTGAAGGAGAAGAAAGCATATGTATTTGCGATATACTCATCAAACTCCATAAGGTCTACGTTCTCTTTCTTGTGTTTTCTTCTCCAGTTAGGGAAGTGGAACTGTAACAACTCAAAAATTTCCGAATCCTGTGTTACTGGTCGAGGTCTGATTTGAATTTGTCTTGGTTAGCTTATGAGTTTCCCGAGTATCTCCTGCATGACCGTTTAGGAAGAAATCGTATTAGCTAAGCCTAGCTTGACGTCTGGTGGAAGTATTGACTTTAACTATACATATCTCTTTGTATGGGATGAACTGTGGGAGGCCACGACCTATCAAATTGAAGCTCTTTGAGTTATCTTCCCAACGCACTTGGTTTCACTCAATTTGGAGTTCGGATGTGAAAGTTATTGCCTTCACAGTGGGATTTCCTGTGCAAAAAAGCACACTGGAAAAGGAAAGTAAAGTTTAGGCTAAGGCACTACCTCACAGGTGGGACTCACGGTCCGTGAGGAGGCTCAAGACCCATGAGCCTGGGACGTGTGAAGTTTTAGTGAGCAGTCAAGACGCTGGGCCAAGACTCCGAGCCAAGTAAGACTCCACGGACCAACTCACGGTCTGTGTGAGGCCTCACGGCTCGTGAGCCTCGACTGTGTGGAGTTCCAGTGAGCTACCAAAGATTTGTGCCAAGGTCCGGAAACAAGGAAGGCTCCGCGAACCAGCTTATGGTTCGTGTGAAGCCTCACGGCTCGTGCGCCTGGCGGGGTCATATGTATGTGTAAGGAGAATTTCACTAAGTATGAAATTTTCGTGGGGAAAGTTGTTCGCAAGTGTGACTTCACGGAAGGGTCTCATGGACTGTGTGACCTCTCATGGTCCATGTAGTTGACCGTATGGGAGACATTTCAAATTTTCCTAGTTGTTGCCAAATTAAAGCTCATCATCAAGTGATGTCTCACGGCAAGGCTCACGGACAGTGAGTCACTACACGGTCCGTGTAGTGTGTTCCGTCAGTGACATTTTCCTGTTTTCTTCCTCATTTCATTAATAGTTTAATTATAATTTTTAACTAATCCCAAGGTCGTTTTAGCATTTTTAAACTCTCCTAAACACCTGACTTAACCCTATTCACTCCCATTCAACTCAAATTCATTCAATCTCCTCAAATTGCTCTCAACCTCCATTGAAGACTAGCTTGGGAATCAAGGAGAAAATTCAATTCTTCTTCAAATTCTTCTTGTTCTTCTTGATTTAATCAAAGTATGTGGGATTGATTCATGGTTCTCCTTTCAACCATGAAGACCCAAAATTCTCTTCTTCAATTTTGATGAATTTTGCTCTCTTTGAAATTGGGTCTTTTAACTTATGAATAATTTAATTCAATTGAGTTGTGGGCTATACTTAAATGTTGATTTTAAGTTGATTTAAATTCAATTATCATGTTTTACATTGGAATTATGAAGGTTTGAATATGCATGGTCCCTTTGAAGTTTGTTTAGGTATGGGTATTTCAAATTATGATTTAAATTGGGATTTACTCATAGTTTTCAATTGAATTTCATATTTTATTGTTGAATTAAGATTTAATCTCTATTGTCCATGCATTCATCTCATCGTTCATGACATATGCATATGAAAGACTCGATTTGATGAAACTCTTGACATGATTTGACTTGGTTTTTGGTAAGACATGTGAATTGACTAGAGTGTGATCACATCTTGTCTTGATATGGAATTATGAGCATTTTGGGTGTTTACACCATATTGTTATGTTAGAATGAGCTACTCCTATGCATTGACCTATGGGTATGGTTCTTTGAAAACTCTTGTTTGGCTTTTGAGCCTAATTATGAAAGGACTTGAATTATGATTTGGCTTTTTAGCCTAGCTTTGCATTAAATGGATTTGAAGCATTGAACCCACTTTTTGAAAGCTTGTATATGTATTTCCCATGGGATGAGACTTAGTACCGAGGGATTGAAGTCGGGGTGGACTATCTCTAAGGGTTCATACTTCTTTCCATCAAATCATGTGCCAACATGAGTTATCTCCCTAGATTGGGATTGACTAGTATCCTCTTTTTAAGGGTTCACCTAGGATCTACTTGGGAAGTAGTCCAATTCCAAGTAGTAGCTCGCTTGGTCTCCTTTGTTATCGGTTGAGGTCATATCCCCGCTATGATATGTAGGTTTGCATTCATACATCATGGCACTGCATGACATACTGTTATGATATTCCCTCCTTGTATATATATATTCTTTCTATACGTATATGTGGACTAGTCATCTAGCTTATTTAGTAGGTTCACGTTCATGTGCATGGCATGCTCGCATACTTAGTGCATTATATATGCTAACCCATACTATTTGTCTACATGATCTAACCATGTAGGGACTGAAGACGATATTCACCTACCATTGGATATCTAGTTGAGATCTTGGACTTGCTTATAGTGGTGAGCTCTATACTTCAAGGGCAATACCCATCTTCCTCTATCTTATGCTTTATTTCAATTTTATGTATCTTATGACTTGAGGGTGAGCCCGGGCTATGTCGAGGCCCCCGCCTTACTCTTGTAGAGGCATTATTGGATACTTATCGAATTCTATTGTACGCCATACTATGTGTTCATTTGAGATGCTATGATTATCTACGTTTTGCTATGGTCATTTATGTTTTGATCATGCTTTCGCTTATGTTGTTATGATTTGTTGGATGGGAATGTGCTTATGTGGAAAGTCCTTAATCCTTCTTGCCCCATAGCTTGGGTCATACTTACCTGCCCCTTAGAATGTAATTTCTATGTGCTATGTGATTCATGCTTATCCCATTCCTGGCAACATTCCCATAGCTTGAGTCCCAAGCCCTAGAAT
The DNA here is from genome assembly GCA_038996855.1 of Solanum aculeatissimum. NCBI lineage: Eukaryota > Viridiplantae > Streptophyta > Magnoliopsida > Solanales > Solanaceae > Solanum > Solanum aculeatissimum. The sequence goes on from JBCEWC010009403.1 coordinate 8,343, forward strand.
CCCTTAGACTTATGTGTTGTTTATTATGTTATCGCTTCGGAACTGATGATGTGTGTGATGATGCTAAGATGGCTTGATCGAGGACTCTTGGGTTCTCTTTTTCCATATCACATCTAGGCCCTACTGTTGGGTTGTGACAAAGATAGTATCAGAGCTCTAGGTTTGTAAATAATCCTTGGAATCCAACATGACGTATCAATTAGAGTCTTTTTCATGGTTATGATACGCGCCATGTCTATAAATGAGAGGCTATGATGACGTTTTAGGAATTTTCACACTTCATTGTTCTTTATGTCATGCCGTGAGCTATTTTGTAAGATTTTCTGAAATATTAGTGTTCTTGTTCCTCTTTCAGAAAATGCCTCCCCGAAGAGCTCCACTCCTCAGACATGCCCCAGTCTTTGAGGAAAAAGCCCCTCGAGAGCCTGTGGAGGAGCAAGTGACTAATGCTGAGTTTTAGAATGTGGTTGCTATGTTGGCCCAAGTGGTGGCTAATCAAGCCCGACCAACTACTCCCATAAATGGTGGCATTCCAGCTTCTAGGGTGAGGGACTTCACCCAGATGAATCCTCTGCAGTTCCTTGGTTCGAAGGTTGATGAAGATGCCCAGGAGTTTATTGATGAACTCACGAAAGTGTTTATTGTTATGGGTGTCAGTTCTGAGGAGAAGGTAGAGTTGGATGCGTATCAGTTGAAGGATGTTGCTCAAGTGTGGTATAATCAGTGGATGGTTTAGAAGGTTGCAGATACTAAGGTTGATTGGGAGGAATTCAAATTGGCCTTTCTGGATAGTTTCTTCCCTCTTGAACTTCGGGAGGCCAAAATGACTGAATTTATCAACCTCAAGCAAGGTATCATGTCTGTGAGGGACTATTCTCTCAAGTTCACCAAGCTCTCAAAGTATGCTCCCATGTTAGTAGTTTATCCCCATGCAAGGATGTACAAGTTTATTTCTGGAGTCTCTAACTTGGTTTTGAAAGAATATCGCACTGCCATGCTTATTTAGGAAATGGGTATTTCCAGGCTTATGAATTATGCTGAACAAATTGCTGGAGAAAAGCTCAAGGAGAGAAGGATAAATGATTCTAAGAGGGCCTGATTTGATGGTGGGTTCTCTAACTCCATGAATGGTGGAGGAAATGACCGATTCCATCAAGGCTAGGGTTCGAATGTGAAGTTTGCCAACTCTAGGGTGCCTCCTCCTAAGGCACAGGTTTGGGGTGTACCACGAGCTCCCCATTGTGGCCTTTGTGGGGGAAACCATTTGGGTGAATATAGGAGGGTTTCGGGTGCTTGCTTCAGATGTGGAAGTATGGACCACAAGATTTTTGACTGTCCAATGAACACAAAGAGGGATCAAGTGGCTCCAAGTGGTCAGGGGAAGCCGAAATCTCAAGTTAGTGGTGCTCTCAGAAATAATACGTTCTATGCTCTTCATGTCCGACAGGAAGTTGATGAAGCTCCAGATATTGTGACTGGTATATTAAAAGTCTTTAATTTTGATGCTTATGCTTTACTTGATCCAGGTTCAAATTTATCTTTTGTGACTCCTCTGTTTGCCGTTAAATTTGGTTTGAGTCTTGAAACTTTAAGAGAACCGTATTCAGTTTATACTACCATGGGTGAGTCTATTGTTGCCCTGAGGGTGTATCGGGGTTGTCCTATTTTGGTTTTACATAACGTCTTTCCCAGTGACCTTGTAGAGCTTGAGATGTATGATTTTGATGTAATTCTTGGGATGGATTGGTTGCATGCATCATATGCCTCGGTACATTGTAGGACTAGACAAGTCAGATTTTAGATTCCTAATGAACCTGTTTTGGAATGGAAGGGTAGTGATTTCGTGGTTAGAGGTTGGTTTATTTCCTAGACCAAATCCCTAAGAATGATTTGTAAGGGGTGCATCTACCACATTGTGAGGGTTAGAGATGTGGAGGTTGAGTCGCCTTCTCTTCAATCAGTTTTGGTGGTTAATAAGTTTATCGATGTGTTTCCTGAGGACTTGCCCGATATTCCTCTTGATAGGGAGGTAGAATTTGGCATAGATCTCCTTCCGAATACTCAACCTATTTCCATTCCCCTTACCATATGGCTTCGGCCGAACTGAAGGAGTTTATATCAGGCTAAGTATTTCACCTTGGGGTGCTCTTGTGTTATTTGTACGGAAGAAGGATGAGTCGCTCCGAATGTGCATTGATTATCGACAATTGAAGAAGGTGACCATTAAGAATAAGTACCCGTTGCTTAGAATTGATGACTTGTTTGATCAACTTCAAGGATTCACTCATTTCTGAAAGATAGATCTTTTTTCGGGCTACCATCAGTTGAAGGTAAGGGAGTGTGATATTCCCAAGACAGCTTTCTAGACTCGTTATGGGCACTTTGAATTTGTGGTGATGTCATTTGGTTTGATCAATGCCCCAACGGTATTTATGGATCTCATGAATTGGGTGTTCAAGCCATTGTTTGATAGCTTTGTGGTCATCTTTATCGATGATATCTTGATTTACTCTCGAAATGAGCGGGAGCATAAGGACCACTTGAGATTGGTACTTCAAACCTTGAGGGAGAGGCAGTTGTATGCCAAGTTTAGCAAGTGTGAGTTTTGGTTGGGGGAAGTTGCCTTTCTCGGTCATGTGGTATCCGGCGATGGTATTAAAGTTGATCCCAAAAAGACCGAAGCTGTAAAGAATTGGCCTAGACCGTTGACCCCTTCTAATATACAGAGTTTTCTTGGGTTGGCTGGTTATTATCAGAGGTTCGTTGAGGGATTCTCTTCTATTGTGTCCCCATTGACTAAGTTGACTCAAAAAAAGGCTATGTTTGTGTGGTAGAATGAGTGTGAGATGAGCTTTCAGACATTGAAGGATCGACTTACATCGGCTCCTATTTTGACTCTACCAAATGGACTAGATGGATTCGTGGTATATTCTGACGCGTTGTGGATTGGGTTGGGATGTGTACTCATGCAACAGGGTAAGGTGATAGATTATGCGTCTCGGCAATTGAAGGTTCATGACCAAAATTATCCAACCCATGATCTTGAGTTAGCGGCGGTAGTGTTTTCTCTAAAGATTTAGAAACATTATTTATATTGGGTTCATGTGGATGTGTTTATCAATCACATAAGTTTGCAATATATGTTCAGCCAGAGGGATCTTAACGTGAGGCAAAGGAGATGGTTGGAACTACTTAAGGATTATGACATGAGTGTTCTATATCATCTCGGTAAGGCGAATATCATAGTGAATGCCCTTAGTAGGCTATCCATTGGAAGTGTGTCACACATTGATGAGGAGAAGAAGGAAATGGTAAGGGATGTGCACCATTTTGCTAGGTTGGGTATTAGATTGTCCGACTCAAATGACAGCGGTATTCTTGTTCAAAGCGGATCTGAATCTTCTGTGATTGTTGATGTAAAAGCAAAACAAAACTTAGATCCTTCCTTGATTGAGTTGAAGAAGTTAGTTGCCGAAAAGAAGATAGAGGTTTTCTCCTAAGGGGGAGATGGTGTGCTACAGTATCAAGATCGATTGTGTGTCTCAAATATCGACGGCCTAAGAGAGGTCATCATGAGTGAAGCTCACAATTCCCAATATTCTATTCACCCGGGATCCACTAAGATCATCAGGACTTGAGAGAGGTATATTGGTGGCATGGCATGAAGACGGATATAGCCAAGTTTGTCTCGGAATGTCCAAATTGGCAACAAGTGAAGGTTGAACATCAAAGGCCCGGTGGTTTGGCCCAAGAAATTGAGATTCCTACTTGGAAGTGGGAAGATGTGAATATGGACTTCATAGTTGGGTTACCCCGTACTCGTAAATAGTTTGATTCTATTTTTGTGGTTGTTGACCTAATGACCAAGTTGGCTCACTTTCTACCAGTCAAAACTACCTATAAGGCCAAAGACTATTCTAGATTGTATATTCGGGAGTTGGTAAAGTTGTATGGTGTACCGAGGTCTATCATATTGGATCGGGGTGCCCAATTTACTTCCCACTTTTGGAGATCATTTCAAAGGGGACTTGGCACTAAGATTAAATTGAGCATCACTTTCCGTCCCCAAACTGATGGACAAGCCAAGAGAACAATTCAAACATTGAAGGATATGTTAAGGGCTTGTGTATTGGAGTTCAAGGGAAATTGGGATGATTATCTACCGCTTATCGAGTTTTCCTACAACAATAGTATCCATGCTAGTATTGTCATGGCTACATTTGAAGCCTTGTATGGTAGGAGGTGTAGGTCCCCGGTGGGATGGTTTGAGTTAGGTGAGATGGTATTGTTAGGCCCAGACTTGTTTGTGGAAGCTATAGAGAAGGTGAAGTTGATTAGGGAGAGATTGAGGACGGTTCAAAATTACCAAAAATCCTATTCGGATGTTAGGAGAAGAGACCTTGAATTTCATGTAGGTAATTGGATTTATGTAAAGGTATTGCCTATGAAGGGCATCATGCATTTTAGCAAAAGAGGCAAGTTGTGCCCTCGGTATGTTGGACCATATGAGATTGTTGAACGGATTGGAAATATGGCTTATATAGTGGAGTTGCCTTTGGATATGAGTTCTATCCATCCGGTGTTCCATGTCTCAATGTTGAGGAAGTTAGTTGGGGACCCTAAAGCAATTGTACCTTAGAGGATGTTACAGTTGAGGAGAATTTGACTTACGAAAAGGTACCAGTTGAAATCTTGGATAGGCAAGTGAAATGATATGGTAACAAGGATGTAGCTTCGGTTAAAGTGCTTTGGAGGAACCAACATGTGGAGAGTGCTACGTGGGAAGCGGAGTTGGACATTGTAATGACCCAAAAAATTTCAAAAACTCCTTATGGTTTGTCTTGCATGATGTTATACTGGTCATGGTTGAGTTTTGGTAGCCACGGGTTGAGTTTAAGTGGACGAATGTAAAACGGATCATTTGGTGGCCTAGAGAGGCCGTTTGGATAGAAGACTTTGAGCAAGCATAACTTTTGATGCGGGTTGAAGCGTGTGGGCTGCTACATATCAAATTGAAGCTCTTTGAGTTAGCTTCGCAACACAACTGTTTCACTCGATTTGGAGTTTGTATGAGGAAGTTATGGCCAAAACAGTAGGACTGCCTAAAATTCAAAAGATATTGGAGATAGGCCCTGAAAATAGCCCAAGGCAAGGACCACAGACCGTGAGCTTTGGTATGGTCCGTGCCAGGGTCCAATGAGTTGGGGGTTGCTAGGAACCACCCCAAAACATAAGTCATGGCCCACGGACCACCCCACGATTCGTGAGCCTTGAAACGGTCCGTCAAGTGGTCTGTTGATTGAGGCAGATCCTTGTCAAGTGCTGGGAGTTGATCCATGGGCAAAGTGTGGCTCCGCGGGCCAGTACACTATCCGTGTGAAGCCACACGACCCTTGAGTCCTCCCGTCAAGTGGTCGAGAAAGTCCTCCGAGAGTTCGCATTGAAATTTTGGCTATGTGTTGTTTGATGGTAGGTTGAACGGTCCGTGAGTCACCTTCACGGGAACTGTAGCTCCACTGTTTGACTGTGCTTGGAAATAAAAAGTCCATTTCATTAATGGTAATTTCGTGATTTAATAAACTCCTAAGCCCACTTTTAGGTATCCTAAATCATCCTAAGCCCCTAAATCAAGACCTAAACCCTTATTCATCCATTCTAAGCCTCTTCCATTCACTTTGAAAATTCTAAAATCCTCTTGACCTCCATTGAAGAAATTGGGGAAGACAACCTTGACTAAGTTTGACTTTGTAATTCCTTTGGTGAAATCAAGGTATGTGGGATTTGATTCAAGGATCTTCTTTCATCCTTGAAGACCCAAGAATCCTAACACTTTAAATTTCAATTTTTAGCTTTCAATTAAGTTATGGGTTCTTCCCTTATTGATGTAGTTTAGTGTTGGGAATTGTGTGCTGTAGTTTTTAGGCAATTTAAACATGATTTTAAGCTTGAATTTATGAATGTTCATGGAAACTCTTAATGATCAACTTGCATGTCCCTTTCATGATTTAATTAATCATGGATAATTTGCATTATGTCTTATTTAGGGATTTCTACATGATTTATGATGAATTATCTTTCAAATTATAAAATTAAGTTTGAATTCCATTACCCATGTTCTTGATCTTCATTCACGGCATATGCATGGTTATTGTTATGATTGAAACTCTTGATAAACTCATGTTTTGAATGTTATGTTAGGACTTGTGATCACATAGTCTCCTTGCCATGGCTGTTTGAGCATATTGGATGCTTGCACCATATTGACATGTTTTGAATGCTTGATATGATAAGCTAAGTAGATGAGCTACTCTTAGTGCATTGACATGGAATGATCATGAAATGTTTGGTAAACGTTTGATAGCCTTTGGCCTAAGCATGAACATGATTTGAACTATGGTTTGTTTTGACTAATGATGCATGTTTTGATAGTGAATGTAAGTCTTTCTATTTTGAAATTGGATGTACCTATACATATTACCGTGGAATGATACTTAGTACCGAGGTATTGGAGGCGGGTGGACTATCTCCACCCAGTCCATACTCCTTTCTGTCAAACCATGTGCCACCATGGGTTAATTCCCGAGATAGGGAACTCTGTTATGTTTCCCCTTGTTTCAAGGGTTATTAGGGTACTACTTGGCAATTAGTCCAGATTCGGGTAGTGGCTCGCTCGGGTCTTTTCATGTTGTCGGTTGAGGTTACATCCCCGATTTATATATTGGTCATATGATTGCATCTCATGCATCATGGCATAGCATCTTGTTATATTATTCTTTGGCTACGTGTACTCCTTCGTATCACTTGTCCCCTTGTCATGTTTCTTGGTCATGCTATATTGTCATGTGCATTGCATGCCCGCATACTTAGTGCTTAATTGTGCTAACCCATATTCTTGTTCTTCATGTTCTAACCATGTAGGGACCGGAGATGATATCTACATTCTACCAGACGACGCTTGATCACTTATTGAAGACTTGCTAGAGGTGAGCCCTTTTGTTCAAGGGAAATAGCCACCGTCTATTCTAGCTTTTACGTTATGTTATTTACTTTCTTATGTCTTGAGGGTGAGCCTCAAACTTGTCGAGGCCCAACTCATCTATGTAGAGGCTTGTTGGACCATTCAAGACTTTTGCACGATTGACATATATGTTGAACATTTTGTTTTGTAAAACTATGCTTATTTAGTTTTGATTATGATAATGCTCTCTTATTATGCTTATGACTTGTATGATGGGTATTGTGAATGACTAAGTGCTTATGTGGAGAGTCCCATAATCCCGGTGTTTCCCCATAGTGGAATCTTATTTTTCTTTACCCTTAGAGATTATTGTTATGTGCTATGTGTATGCATGCTTGTCCCATTCCCGTTCTTGTCCCCATAGCTTGAGTCCCAAGTCCCAAATCTCTTAGAGCTTCTGTGTTATGTAGTTAGCTTCCGTGTTTCTGAACCGATGATGTGTGTAATGATGCTATGATGGCTTGATCGAGGGCCTTTGGGTTCTCCTTCGCCATGTCACATATAGGCCCCTATCCAGGTCGTGACAAAGATTGTATCAGAGCCTAGGTTTGTAATGATCCTTGGAGTCCAACATGCGGCATCAATTAGAATCTTGTTCATGGGTATGATGCGCACCATGTCTATGAACAAGAGGCTATGACGATATTTTTAAGAAATGTCTCATTTCATTTCTTCCTTATGTCGTGCCATGAGATCCTATGATGAGTCTCTAAACTTTAGTATTGTCGTTCTTTCAGAAAATACCTCCAAGAAGAGCTCCCCTTCCCCGTATAACTTCGGAAGTTGAGAAAATGGATCCTCAGGCACCGGTTGAGGCACCGGTTGAGGAACAGGTGACCCATGCCGAGTTTCGCAATGTTGTCACCATGTTGGTCCAAGCTGTGGCCAACCAAGCTCGGCCCGTCAACCCGGCCAATCTCACCACTCCGGCTTCAAGGGTGAGAGACTTCTCTAGTATGAATCCTCCGGAGTTCTATGGTTCTAAAGCCGATGAGGATGCTCAAGAGTTCATGGATGAGCTTACTAAGGTATTGTCGATTATGGGGGTGAGTTCAGAGGAACTAACGGAGTTGGCGGCTTACCAACTCAAAGATGTTGCACAAGTATGGTACGATCAATGGCTCACGAAAAGCGTGATTGATGTGAAAGTGGGCTGGGAGGAATTTAAGATAGCCTTTCTTGATCGGTTCTTCCCACTTGACCTTAGGTAAGCAAAGATGACCGAATTAATCAACCTTCGTCAAGGCTCTATGTCCGTGAGGGACTATGCCCTGAAGTTCACAAAACTCTCTAAGTATGCTCCTATACTTGTTTCGGATCCTCGTGAAAGGATGCACAAGTTCATATCGGGTATATCAGATTTGGTTGTGAAAGAGTTTCGAATGGCTATGCTTATCAAGGAAATGAATATTTTGAGACTCATGACCTATTCCGAAAAAATAGAGGGAGAAAAATTGAAAGAGAGAAGGGTGCATGAGGCAAAGAGGGCCCGACTTGATGGTAGGTTCTCAAATGTCAAGGGTGGTGGGTTTGGATGTTTCTTTCAAGGCCAAGGTTCGAATTTGAAGGATCTACTAAAGTGCCTCCTCCTAAGGCACCGGTTGGGGTTGCTCCCCGATTTACTCCCCGATTTACTCTTTATGGTCATTGTGGATAACATCATGTGGGTGATTGTAGGAAGCTCTCGGGTGCGTGCTGTGGATGTGGTAGCTTGGACCACAAAAGCTCAAATTGTCCAAAGATTGTGAAAAAGGACCAAGTTTCTCCCGGTGGTCAAGGACCACCAATGGCCCCATATGGAAGTGCTCCAAGGAACAACTGGTTTTATGCTCTCCATGCCCGCCAAGAAGTGAAGGATGCTCCGGATGTCATCATGGGTATGCTAAAAATCTTTAAATGATGCATATGCTTTACTTGATCCGAATGCCAATTTATCTTTTGTGACTCCTTTGTTGGCTAATAAATTTGGTGTGAGTTTCGAAACTTTGAGGAAGCCTTATTCTGTGTATACTCCCGTGGGTGATTCTATTGTGGACCAGAAGATGTATAGGGGTTGTCCCGTGTCGGTGTTGCATAAGGTGTTTCTTGGTGATCTTGTTGAACTTGAAATGTATGATTTTGATGTCATTCTTGGGATGGATTGGTTGCATGCATCATATGCCTCTATTGATTGTAGGACTAGGCGGGTTTAGTTTCAAATCTCTTATGAACCGGTGTTAGAAAGGAAGGGTGGAAATTCCATAGTTAAGGGTAGGGTTTTATCCTATCTTAAGGCTCGGAGAATGATTGGGAAAGGGTGTATCTATCATATTGTTCGGGTTAGAGACGTAGAAGGCAAAACCCCTAGGCTTGAATTGGTACCGGTAGTAAGAGAGTTTCCCGATGTATTCCCGGAAGATTTTCCTGGCATCCCTCCCGATAGAGAGGTAGATTTTAGTATAGACCTTCTCCCAGATACTCAACCTATTTCCATTCCCCCGTACCTGTAACAACCCGAATATTTTTGAAAACTCAATATGGTTGGTCTTATATGATGTACTAATGGTCATGTTTTAGTTTTAGTGGCCACGGGTTGAGTTTAAGTGGCCGAACGCAAAATGGATCCTTTGGTGGCCTAGAGAGGCCATTTGGACTGTTGACTTTGCACTATCATAACTTTTGATGCGGGTAAAATCGTGTGGGCTTCTATATATCAAATTGAATCTCTTTCAGTTATCTTCGCAACGCAACTGGTTTCACTTGATTCGGAGTTTGGATGAGGGAGTTATGGCCTAAACAGTGGGACAGGGACACGGTCCGTGAAACTTGTCACCTTCCGTGTGGGGTTTCGTGGGGTGTTCAGGTGAGCTAGGGGTTGCCAGGAACCTCCCCATGAGACAAGTTATGGGCCATGGACAAGTACACGGTCCGTGAGCCCTTTCACGAGCCGTGAACTGTCCCGTCAAGTGGGGCAGTGGCTTGGCCAGGCCATGGTTGATCTAGGAGGCTAAGGCTAGGCTCACGGGATAGGGATACGGACTGTCAACCGTCACACGACCCATCAAATTATCCGTCAAGTATTCCAGAAAGTCCTCCGAGAGTTTGCGTTGGAAAATTGGCTAAGTATGGTTTGATGGTGCAATGGGAAGGACCGTGTGACACTTACACGGCACTTTAGCAGCCGTGTGACCCTGTGTCCAGTTAAAAGTACCAATTTATTAATGGTAATTTTGTGATTTAATATTTCCCTAAGCCCCTTTTAGATATCCTAAGGTACCCTAAACCCCTAAATCAATCCCCATATCCTCATTAATCCATTCAAACTATCCTACATTCACTTTAGAAATTCTAAAATCTTCTTAGCCTCCATTGAAGAAAGCTTGAAGAATTTGGGGAAGACAACCTTGACCAAGTTTGACCTTGTAATTTGTTGGTGAAA
>JBCEWC010009404.1:0-18777 GCA_038996855.1 Solanum aculeatissimum
ACAAATTTTTATACATAAATAGTTGCATTCCTAATCAACAACTAAACGACCGTGAATTTATCTAGAAAAACAATGTAAAAAAGTTCCAACATTATAAGAAATTAGTCTTTGTAGGAATTTGAAGTATAGAGTTTCAGACTATTACAGGATTCAGTCTAAGAATTTCAAACTTTCAATTGGGATTGAACTAAAAAAATTTAACTCCCCAGCTCCCCCATTCTCTTTGTGCATGTCCACGTATATTCACATGGAAACCAAGAATGTGTCCTTTAGTGACTTAAGAAAAGTAATTCCTTAGGGCAGTAGATCTATTTTATGAACATATATATATGTAAACCACTAAGTCTTTAATTTTTTTCCTTCTACCCTCCAATAGGGTGGTGTTCATCTGCTACATCATTTAACTCAATGCATAAAGTCTTCATTAATTTAAAATCTTTTTCATAGTTCAAAAAATATATACACACATCAATACCTAATGATGCAGGAAATAAAAATTGAGCAGAAATTTTAGCATGGTAGTACCCTTTTAAGTCCATAAACATTGCAACACAAAATAAGGACAACATTTTTACTGCCAAATTCCACAACCCCTTTTAACCATACATCAATGTCTTACACAAATTCCATCAAAGTAAAACAAACACCATAAAAATTAACAAAGAAAACGAAAAACACTAACTTTATTCATTACTAAATTGTAATGAGAATTTAGAGAGGGAAACACACACACTCTCGCTCTATCCCCCTCTCTGTCATTCAATTAATAAAAAGATGATTCGTTTCTTAATTCTTCACGTCCAATACTTAAAAGGGTTATCAAATCATTCTTTTAAGTACTGTTGTTGAATAGGTCCTCTGTTTTCATCTGGTTTAATAGGAAACATTCACATACACACATGACTCCAAAAAAGAAACAAATTTCTTTTATCAAGGAAAAGAAAACCAACTTCAACTTCAAGGAAAATCAAATGGAGCGAAGGCTTCAGTTCGTACCTAAAAGTTGAAAATCGAGTTTACTGGAGCAAAGTCTTCAGTTCATTTGCTCTTGCATAGAGCAAAGAGGAGCTTAGAGCCAAAAAGAGAGTAGATGAAGTCTAGGGCATGGAGTGAAAGAAGGCTTCAATTCCTTTAGTCTAGGACTTTTTTCTAAGAAATGAGGCAAATTATTTTTATAAAGGTGGGTGTATGCAAATATCATCTAAAAATTTATGGACCTCAGAAAGTCGGTATTCTCATTTTTTTAGAAGATACCGACCTCTAAAATTGGTTTTTTTTAAAAGAAATCACTTTTTCTAATATTTATGGCAGACTTTATAATATCGACCTCTTGATGTTGATTTTATCGATTAATATTAAAATAAATATTTAAAAAATACCGACTTCTAGAAGTTGATATTATTTAACCAAGGTAATAATTAAAATATACCGATCGATTGAGGTGAATCTTTTTAATTAAAATAAAATTATACATTGAATACAAATATTAAGATGCCGATATTGTGAAAATAAATATAGATTTTAAATTTATTGATCAATGGAGGTCAAGTTTTGAAGAATGTTTTACATATTATTTACATATACTTTTTTATTATATTTATTTTAAGCAGATAGATCATCGATTATCCGCTGAGGTAGATATCTATAGAACTCTATTTCATTTGTTAAATATATAACTTAACGACTATAGTAATAGTAGTTTATACTTATTATGTCCTAATTATATCAACATATTTCATACTTGAATTTAGTTGCAGAGCCAAGATCATTTTTAATAACGCGGTTCAAAATCTAAAAAATCAGACGCATGAAATAGTAAAAAATATGTAATATATATAAACATATATATTATAGTGTTCGACGTATAATTTACAAAAATCAACATATTTCATACTGTAATGACCTCAAAGGTCGTTTTTCACATTTTGACCTAATTATGATTTTACCCTTCTGAAAGGTTATCTTGGGTCATATTTGGATGATTCAAATAGTTAGATTTTGAAAATCTTTTAAAGTGATGGAGTTTTGCAAAAGAAAGAGTTTTAAAAGACTTAAAGTTAAAAAATTTGAGTTTTGAAGTCATTTTGAGTTTTAAGTGTCGGAATATAATTCTATCAATTCTATCAGTTGTGAAATGCTAAATCTGGTCAAGGAGAGCATGCAAAACTAAATCCGGAGTTAAAACAAAGATTTTGGACCCAAAGTTGTATTTCTAGTTCATTTTGGATCATAGGTTTTACTTTGGTCAACATTTGGAGTTTGGGAGCTCGTATTGATATTTCGTCAGTTCTAGTAGTTTTGGATGGTGAAACTAACACTAAAAATGGCATCATTATAATTTATAGAGCTTTTGAGCATATTTTGAGTTTTTGAGTTTGAAACTACTTTAGATGTTCTTTCTCGGGTTTTGGGCCAAGGAGGATCCAAATTTGAATTCTGACAGTTCCATTGAGGCCAAAACGTCATTTCTGGTTGGGTTCCATATTTTATTTATGTTCATGGAGATCCAAGAGAATTCCCAAGCGTCCAACTCTTATTTTGTATATGTTGTGCTGTGTTTTTTTTTGTTGTTTCTGGTGCATCCCCAACAACTCTCTGTGTACGCGCCTCCAGGTCAGCATTCACACATGTCAAATTTTATAGACCTCCACATTTGTGCCAGAGGGTCTGTGATCGCGGATGCATGTGAGTCATGCCCATTTAAACCTCCACATTCGCCAAGGGGCTGATCGATCATGAGTGCACCAACCCTTTTGATCTCCACGTTCACAAAGCATTAATGATCCATGATTAGTTTTCAATTTTAAAAGACGTGTTTATTTTATTTTTCACCATTTTTAATAATTTGAGCTCCATTTTCAAGAAATTCTTTAAGGTTTTTCAAGGAAAATTGATTGAGTAACTATTTTCTAACCTATTTCATTGATTTTCAATGATTAATTTGTATTTTTAACTTAGAAATTTGGGATTTTAATGGTGGAATTTTGGGATTTTTTAGACTTTGATTTCCAAGCTTTAATTGATGATTTCCCCCTCATCTTAATTCTATTTTCGAAATGATTTTCACCATTGAACTCCTTGTTACTTAGGGAAAGTGTTCATGTATTAACTTTCAAATTCTAGCTACTTTCTCTACCATGGGATTTTTAATCATTTTACCCTTTTTCTCCAAATCGATTGATTTTAGTGTCATTAGATTCATTATGTGATTGTGATGCTATATTTGGTTAGATATTTATGGTTCAAAGTATCGTAGAAATGGGAAGGCATTAGATTTGACTTGATTCTCGATCTTATCTAAGGCAAGTGGACTTCTAACCTTTTGTTAAGTATGAATGAACCTTGTAAGCTCCTCTGTGTGTGGAATTGAGTAATTTGGGGGAAGTTGGAAGAATTGTATCATCGTAGGTTTTGATCATGAGATTTCAAATTGAATAATTATTCATATGGTAATAAATTGAATTGTAAATTAATTGTGGGTTCGTAACCTATGTGATCTTGTGAATCATTTGATCTTTGATAGCGAGATGGTGCTTATATGGTGATATGATGGATATATAGACACTCTAATGATATTGAGCTACTAATGATAACATGATATTGATGACATAGATAATGTGATTATATTGAGATTATTATGATATTGACAATATGATATAATTGTGATCATACACATTGCATCTATTATTGTTTGTGCATTGATACTTATTATGACTATGACCGAGAGATGGATAAGGTAATATGTTGTTGGTAGTCGAGGTCTCTAACATTTGATGTTTAGCCGAGGTTTCTGTCAACGAGCCAAGGTAGTATGCCGACTGATATTTTGTCCGAGGTCTTTTTTGAATAGGTCTGAGATCTTTTCCAGACGGGTTCAAGGTCTTTTTTGAAAGACTGAGCATTGGATGAGGTCTCTACCAGTAATTTTCACGGATACATGGTCTATGTGGGATCCTCTTAGATTCTGTTCTTATATATATATAATGATCAATGCATGTGTATCATAGGATAGATATTCATCTCGATTATGTGACATTGCATCATATTTATTCGTATTTCATGACATCCATTCCATCTCATGTCACACCTGAATTGATACTACTTGGGTATTTCTTATGAGATTGTATACTTAGGGGTCGTTTGGTGTAACGAATAAGTGCATTTAATCCCGGGATAAAAATATAGTGGCCCATAAGTTGATGTTTCATTGGCAAACTCGGGATAACTTATCTCGGGACTAATAAATAGTACCGGGATAAGTTATCCCTCTTCTTGGGCGGTATAGTAATCCCGGGATAAAAGGATAAATGATAAAAGTATCTTTTTAAACCTTTTTATATCAATTTTGTATATTTATGTATATTTACATTTTTTTAGTACAATATAATAATATTCACAACCTTCACTCCTTATTTTTATGATATTTCTTTTTTTTTTTTAATTAAAACATTACACTTAATAATATAATTTTTATTGACTAATTCTTATTTTTTTTATATTTTAATTTTTCATAAATCATTTTTTACTTTAACAAATTTAAAAATAGAAGTTCTATTTTAAAATTAAATAAGAAGAAAGTTTATTTTAAATGCATACCATGCACACGTAAAAATATTTAAGCTATATAAGATGAACATTTTATTTTAAAAATAAATATTGAATAACTACAGCTAGCAAAGAAAATACATTAAAAAAAAATTACTAAAGTGTAGGGTATTTTTGTAAACAAACAACATTTCTTAAAATTTATACAACAAACCAAAAACTCAATAAAAAATAATCTCAGCATAACTTATCCCATCATTACTAAACCCAACATAACTTATCCCATCATAACTTGTATTCAAACCAAACGACCCCTTATGGTATCACTAATTTGAGTAAGTGTTGGATCTGTTTATATACATGTGTATTGAGATATTATGCCAAGTGATGGGTATATCTATAATATTGTGATTTATATATTATATTGTACTAGGACTTTTCTGAGTGTCGAGTTGTAGTTCAGCGGATTGTGGTTCGTAGATAAGGAGTACTTATGTTTTTTATTGATTTACTTTAAGTTAGTTCCATTTTGTTGAGTACCCTGTTGTTTGGTGCTCACCCTCTTGTAACATTTTTGTAGGTTGTTAGCCCGATCCACCCTGATACTTTCCTTTTTGTTGGATTGAGCTTCCATATTATTTGTGAGGTAGCTGCCTATATCCCAACAGGCCTTTAAAGATTCCATTTTCTTTTTATATGTTTTGTTCTATTAGAGAACTAGACATTTGAGACATGTATTTCATTTGAGAAATTCTGTATTTAAAGGCTTGTACATGTGACACAAGTTCTAAGATGGTTGTATTTTGATTTCTTCCGCTTATCTATCTTATTAGACTATTATCGTTCGCTTTTATTATTGTTGTTAAGTTGTTTGGGTCTTTGGCTAAGTCTCCTTGGTGAGTTAGGTGAGTTTCATCTCACACCCAAATTTCTAATCGTGGCAATTTAGTATCAAAGTCCTAGGTTCATAAGTCTCACATGAGCACAAGCCCAGTTTAGTAGATTCTTGAGGATGGGTGCATAGACGTTTGTTTCTTATTGATGTCTCTCAAGCCACACCTTCTTTTTGAGGTAAAATGATCGATGTCAAGTAATTAATCTAACCAAGATTAGGGTCGATCCCTCAGCAAATAAGGTAGACTCAAGAATAAATTCACTGTAAGTCGGGAATGATTAACATACGTATCTCCTAGAAAGGAGGGGGTTTTGCAAAGTAAAATAACTAAACTAAATGAATGCAGGTGATGAGAAATCAGTGGAAGAGATAACTAGAGTGATGTGTTCCCCATGAATCCCTAACTTAGTATTATCGGATAAATGCAACCTTTTTCAGTGTGTAGATGTATGATACACCCAAATTTATACTCCAAAAGAAGAGTAAAGAGGTTGTTGATTAAATATAGAACCCAACAAGAGTTGGGGTCGATCCCACAAGGAATGCGTGAGAATATATCTATTAGGACTTAGTTTCATATGTAATACCTATTTTCGAAACAAATGTGCATAATATAAATGAGGGGTTTTGTTATTAAAACTAAGTTGCAAAGAGATTCTAGTAACTAACTAATAGTAACTACTATAGTTCAACAATTAATTGCGAAGCTAGGATTGCGATCCCCACAACACCTAAATCGATAGTCAAACTTAGGGAGTATATGGTCATGATTGCATACACAGAGTTAAACAATTAGTCAACACCTAATTCACTTTCCGGTCCTTCCAAGGTGCATTTCATTCATTACCTTCCGGTCTCAGAACGTATACCCTTTTTGCCCCTTGTTATGAACCCAGGATGTTATCACCTTCCGATCTCAATCACTTAGACTAGGTTAATAACCCCAAATTATGTCATAGGACTCTTTTCCTAATCACTACATCCCTTTTGGGCATGTAATGAATACAGGCCTACCCTTATATGTCGACTCATTAAGGAATAAATTAAATTGAAGAATTCCCACGATGCATACAACAATCTATCTCGAATTTCACCCCAAATTTACCTATCTTAACTAGTTGTCATAGTTCCCACAACCCTAGTTGTGAGTCTAGCCTAGAATAATTGATGAAAACATGTTATAAACAAGTGAAGAAATCATAAAAAGAACTTACAATTGAATAAACAAGAAATCCACGGATTACAATCGCGAACCAACGGATGAAAACCCACAAATTTAATAAAAATCTCTCAAACATTTTGTTCTCTCTTTGAATTCTCTCTCCAACAGTCAATAATAATTATATATATATATATATATATATATATATATAAAAGAAAACCTAATGCGACTTAAAATAGGAAAACTGGCTTCGACATGGCTGATGGAAACTACACGACCCGTGTGACACTACACGGACTGTCACACGGTCCGTGGTCCTCCACTATTATTTGCATTTCCACATCAAACTTTTCCTCACAACCATATTCACGGCCCATGGTGGGGTCTCGTGTGGATCGACTTCGCTTGATCCTCTCTATTTTCCATAGCAACCCACGTCAGGCGGACGACCAGTTCCATGACCCGTGTACACTGCCACAGTCCGTATGAGGTACTGTGGGGCTTGCCTTGCATCTGCTACTACCTCATTTGGTTTCAACTTCCCAAAGTGTAGGCTGACGTTCAAGATCATGGTACATTTAATACTTTATAGACCGTGTCACCCCATGTGGTCTTTCCCTTAAACTATTTTGCCTATCGCTTCGATGATCATTATTTTCGCTTGCATTAGCCCCACAGTATAGTACATGGTCCGTTTACTTCTTCACGATATGTGACATGCCCCGTGTGTTGTGCCTTGGTGATGCTTTGCTTTATTCCACTAAGTGCACTGGAGAAGTATGAGGCCACGGATGGCCCCATGGTCCGTGAGAGGGTTCACGAGCTATGAGGGTGACCGTGAGACCTCATTTGGTGCATTTTCTTCTTTTCTCCTTTTTGTGGTGCATCCCCTCTTTTAGACGGCTGGTCATACGAACCGTGTAAGGCCATACGGCCCGTGAGAGTGCCTTGTGGTGCTTGTCAGTTCATTTTTCTCTTTGTAAGCCTTCTTCTTGTCTGAGCCCATGCCTTTGCCTTTTTCCAGCAAAATAACACATTAAACCCACAAATTTTGTTGAGAACTCGCAAAAATTCAATATTAAAAGTGTTATAGGAGTTGTATTTTCATGACTCATCAATACCCTCAACTTAGAATTACTGCTTGTCCTCAAGAAATGACCAAAAACAAACATCATGACACACAAATACAAGCCTCTAACCGAATCATTCAATAACCCCTAAATCAATCACTTATGCCCAGAAAGTAAGCTCACAATGTACTTGCACCCAAACAGACTTACATAGATCAAGTTAAGCATTACAAAATATTCAATTGGTCTACATAGTCTCAAGAACAAAGAAGACTAGCTGGGTTAGCAACTAAATAGTGCATGGATAGTGTCCTTAATATAAAGAAGTCTCACTCACAACATATACATACAACACAGAGTTTGGAATGTAGACACTCGCGCTCACAAAAGATTTTCAATTGACTCATAAGTACATACCATATGTTTGCCCTTATTTTCACCACTCTAACTCTCAAATGAGATTTCTAGGATCACTTTAGGACTTTTACATCTTTTAATGTACACTTAGGCTAGAGTGTGGTACATTTAGGATCATAGTGACTAATTTTCCCCTCCACGACACTACTTTGGCTTAGCTCTCTACTTTCGGTACCCATATTCTTGTTGTCCCCTACTTTCCTTTCTGTTGGGAGAGTCTTCCACTTTTATTCATTCTTTTTCTCCTTTTTTTTATTTTTTTTGTACTTATGGTCACACTCCCAAGATTTTCCTTTCCTTTTGTCACTTAACACTTTTCCCCTTTTACTCTTTTTCTTTTACCCTCAATAGCCACCCTCAACTTAGGTTTATGACCTAGAATGAGGTGCACAATGTCTTTTTAAAAGAACCAGGGCCAGTAAAAGCTACCCTCAACTTAGGATTTTGGCCTAGATTGAGGTTCATAATGTCGTTGGAGAGACCAGGGAAAAGTAAGGATTCACAAATAGATAAGGGAGGTGAGTTGGGTGATATCAAATAAAAGGTTTATTCAGGCTCAACTTTTTGGTTCAAAGGGAACAATTCATTTGGTTGGTTTATTTCAGGCTGAGTGGCTTTACACAAAAATGGCCTAATATCCTCTCCTAATCCACTCATTCAATTGTTCTAATGGGACTAACTAGGCAAGTTCTAGCTTACAAGTGTGTCAATTGAATTAGAAAAATAGGCTCACCAACACAATCATGCTTCATTCATCAAGATGCCAACTAGAAAATGTATGCAATGCTCTACAAAGATAGCACAGGTTAGACTGGAGGGGTTGCATGCATATACAAGCACTTTGAAAAATTATTCACTTGGGCAGTTTAGTCACACAAAGCATGGGTTGCTGTAGACTCCTATAAAGACCTATATTTTATGCAAACATTATAACCTAAACATGTCATTTCTACTAGATAATACACCTAAGAGAAAAGAAATATGGTAACAAAAACTCTCAGGTGGCAGGAATGCCCCACCCCTCCAAAAAAATGTGTAATGTCCTTAATGCACATAGAATAAAAAATATCAAAACAAAAGGGGAGAACATACCTAAGACGCCTTAGGCATCAGGCTGATCAGCAGTAGGGTGTGATCCCCCAGCGGGGTCATCTCCATCAAAGTGTGGGGCATAGACAAGACAATTCCCTGAGGCCCTAGCTTTAGACGCCTCATAAACACACCTCTCCCGCTCCTCCTACTCTGCAGTAGCCAACCTTTGGGCTCTAAATGCTTTGCACAGTTGCTTCTCCTCAGCCTCCTTAGCATATGAAAGTAGGCTATGTTGCTGAGACCACTTTTTATCTTTCCCTTTTCGCCTAGGAGCCTCCGCGTGTGGTGTAGGGACAGTCGTTGGTACCAGAGGTACACCCCAATAATCTCCCAAAGATGGTAAAGGGGTTAGGACAACAAATAAATTCATCAAAGACTCTGTCGGGGAGGTGGTGGAGGAGAGTTATAGTGGGAAGTTAGCATGGCTATCTGCTTCTTTATTTCACCAACCATGTTCATAATATTTGCCGACTCCAGTCCTCAAAAGTTATAGAATCGTTCATTGAAGTACACCTCCAAGTTGTTAACTTAGTTCTGAAGAACAACTATTTGGTTTCGAATGTTGGCCTGGAGTAATTCCACAGCTTGATTGACATGGGTTCGGATGACCTGTGACATCCGCTTCACTATCTGATCCACTATGGCCTAAGTTAGTCTCTGGTCATTGATCAACCGGGCCAGAAAATCATAAGGGACATAGACATATCCCGGTGCCATAAGTAGTTTTGAACTTCTACCCTCGGGTTGTTTTGATGCCTCACCCATCAATGGAACACCCATAAACACTTCAAATGACATAGGTTGATGTGGGGCAGCTTGTGAAAACATGGTCGGGCCACTAGGTCGCTGCACTCTGTTCTGGAAGAGGGGGTTGTTGACATCTTTGATTAAGGCAATATTGGTCGCTGTTGATAGAAAACACTTCCAGCCCAGATACTGAGTGATAGAGACACGGGCTAGCCTACAGAGGGCTGTAATCAAGCATGGGAATGGAAAGGCAACCCAATCATTCAGTGCCCTATCCTTCATTTCTGTAGCAATGACTCGACCCACATTGATATCATACCAGGCAATCAAATATGTTGCAAGAGATTCTTGCATCAACTGGAATGTATTATCATTTAAGGTGGGTCACAGGCGGCCATGCACCATAGACCACAAAAGCATGGTAGGAAATATAAGGGAGGCCTTTTCGATGGGGATCCATAGGTCAGTGACCCAAGCAACATCGGCACCTTACAAAGAAATTTGCTGAGCAATCCACGTCACCACAGTGATCCTAGACCCAAGATCAGACATCGATGCCTCCTAAGAAATTTGGTGGACTCTAGCTGCATATAACCCGTCATAAGGCATAATGTAGTCCACCCCATGCAAGAACCTGTTGATTGTGGTCTAAAAAATATCCACTATAACACCTCGTATAGAAACGTGCTCCAGTGGGGACAATTTCATGACCATATGTCTTCTAAGCCTTTTGGATCCCCCCCATCCCCACAAAATTCATTAGGTCAACAACATAGGAGGATTAGAATTCCTGAATAATGGTTGGCCCATAGAATCCTGAGTTTTGAGCCATCCACCCAAACTGATGGAATTCAAATGCAGCTTTAATATCAGGCACCATATCCAGTTGTTCCGTCAATACTCGAACCTATGGCAGACTAACCTTTCGCTAAAACCCCCAGAAGCCTTTAGTGAGCCCATGAGAAAATATTTCCTTGGCCCCCAGGGTGGTCTATCGAGCTCTAAGAAAAATAATGACCATCTGAGTTGTTTCATCATTCTGAGTTCGAGAGACAGCATAGTGGATGGCCTCGTCATTACTGTCCCAGAGCTCGACCACAATGGTGCCATCATAATGTTAGGGGCCTTCAGGAGTAGAGACCTGATCCTCCTGCTCATACTCTGGGGCAGCCTTGTCCTCCTCCCTTCCTGCATGCAGGACCCTCTCTTCAGACTAGGGTGCCAACGCCTGATGTGCTGCCCGGGCTTGAGTGGTGCGAGGGGAGTGAGGAGAGACGTTTCCTGTATAACGCACCTCATACCCCTCAGAAGAATCATCACTCGAGCCACTGTTTGTCCTGTGGTTAGAAGACTCGGTTGGACAATCATGTAGGCGTGACCCAAGCTCCTCCCTCGGGGATGCAAACTTTTGACGTGGTGCCATGATGCCAGCAGAGAATAAAGCAAAGACACGGTAAGCACTTTTAGACTTTATAGGATGACACGTTAATGGGTACTTAGACTTCCCCTGTAGTATAACAAGTGGCAATAACCCTTAAGAGTGCCGTCACCCAATCTATAATAGGGAAACTACACTAATTCAAGATACACAAAATGAAATCACAGGCTATCTAAGCAAATAAAGAACGAATTCACAGAACACAGCTGGACGGGCCCCTACACGGACCGTGTAATATGACACACGCCATGAGGTGGTCCGTCTGACTTTCCTAGGGGTGTTCCTTGAGGGTAGCTTCTGGTTGGGACCCCACACGGACGGTGAGAAGTTACATGGGTCGTGTGAGGTACCGTGAGAAGGCACTCAGAAAACGTTCATATAGGGCTGCCCAACGAAACACTACACGGTCTGTGTGAAGGTACACGACCTGTGAGGGGCATCGTGGGGCTCAACCGCGGAAAACATCTGACACCCACCATGCGGATCAAGTGATTTTGCACACGAATCAGGTTACTTATACCATTCTACACCTAATTCATGCAATGCACCTATGATTTTTATAATAAGATAACATGTACACCTTAAATCTACTTAAAACCCATGGGAGAACCTTCTAGGGGATAACAATGGCGGATCATCACAACCAAACACCTTACCCTACTGAATCTATTATGCCAAATCACAACTTCCTACTTAGATCTTCAATTTCACACAAGAATTGACACATACAACTATGACTACACTCAAAGAAGATGAAAACTTCCACTTACTTGAATGAAAGCTGATAGTGTGCTAGGGAATTGAAGGCCCAAACCACGGATTGCTCTATGAATCGTGAGAGGAAGCTTTCCTTTGTGGTGAAAGAGAAATTTTGGTAGATTTGAGAGAGTAGGTGTGAGAGGAATGAGAGAAGTGTGAAAATGGGGAATGGGGCATGTGGGGTTTTAAATAGGGTTACTTTTGACCAGTCAAAACTAGTCAACCCCACCTCCAAGGTCAGCCACATGGGTCGTGACATAAGACACAGTCTGTTTAGCCTCCCATCTGATACCCCTTGTCGAAGCAGCTTGTCACCTCTCACGGTTGGTCTCACGGTCCGTGTTTTATCAAACGGTTAGTTTGGCCATCCGTTTGATGCCACTTGGAGAGTTTCAAGAACTTACCTGTAGATGTGCTACACGGTCAGTCTCACGGTCAGTGTGGTGACACATGGTCTATGTAATGACCCGTTTGATGCCACTTGGAGAGTTTCAAGCACTTACCTAGAGGTGTGCTACACGATCAGTATCACGGTCTGTGTGGTGATACATGGTCTGTTTAACCAACTATGGCACTTTCCTTCACCCATCGTTTCTTATTTTAAGCTTCTACGCATGTGGCACTGGTCATGGACTTCTTTAGGGATATCCCCATAACACCTACGTCTACCTGCGACTACAAAACATAAATTAATGACAAAATGTTTTTAATACAGAGCATAGGTTGCCTCCCATGAAGCGCTTGATTTAACTTCGTGGCACGATAAGACTCCTTGACTACTCAGACTTCGTCAAGGTGAACTACCTCCACCACGTATATTTCAGCAGCAACACCTAAGTATTTCTTGACCCGTTGACCATTGACCTTGAACCTATGCCCAATTTCACCTTCAAGCTCTAGTGCACCGTGAGGGAATATCTGAGCGACTTTGTATGGGCTAGCCTACCTAGACTTGAGTTTTCCGAGAACAAGCCTCAGCCTAGTTGTCTAATAACACCTTGTCGCCAACGTTGAAACTACATGGTATGATGTGCTTTTCCTATTAGACTTTCATCCTGGATTTGTATAGCACATCACTCTTATACGCGTGCAGGCAAAATTCTTCCAACTCATTGAGTTGATCAAGTCTCAACTCTGTGGCTTCATCCCAATACATGTTCAACATCTTCAAGGCCTAGAGTGCTTTATGTTCTAACTCTACTGGCAGATGGAAGGCTTTACCAAACACCATTTGATATGGATACATATCAATAGGGGTCTTGTAAGACAATTTGTAGGCCCACAACGCATCATTCAACTTCCTGGCCCAATCAGTTCTAGCTGCATTCATTGACTTGGCCAAGATCTCCTTAATTTCTCTGTTTAAAACTTCAGCCTAGACACTGGTCAGTGGATGGCAGGGTGTGGTAACCTTGTGTTGGTAGACTCCATACTTGGACAGCACAGCACGTAAGATCTTATTACAGAAGTGAGTACCCTATCACTAATGATAGTTCTGGGAGTCCCAAATCTGAAAAAGATATTTCGCCTCAGAAATTGAGCCACACTTTTTCTCTAATTATTCGGCAATGCCACTGCCTCTACCTACTTTCAGACATAATCTACTGCCACCAAGATGTACCTCATTCCATAGGAACTCACAAATGTGCCCATAAAGTCAATGCCCAAGACGTCAAATATCTCCACCTCAAGGATAGGTGTCATAGGCATCCACTAACATTTAGAGATGTTTCCCTGGCGCTAACATTGATCATATCCCTTGTAACGGTCCAAAATATTTTTAACTTCGTAATGGTTGGTCAAGGTCCACGTTAAAATTGTCATGGTTAAATTTTGGTAGCCATGGGTTGTGTTTAAGTGGCCGAATTCAAAAGGGATCATTTAGTGAAGTTGTAAGGCTAGTTGGGCAGTGTACTTTGAAAAGCCATATCTTTTGGTATGGGATGAATTGTGTGGGATGCTTTATATCAAATCAAATTTTTTTGAGTGATCTTCGCAACGCAACTGATTTCACTCAATTTGGAGTTTGGATATGAAGGTTATGACCCTGGCAGTGAGACTACCCGTAATTGGAAAGACGCTGGAAAGGGGTTCTGGAACATGGGCTAAGGGTGGGACCACAGACCGTTTGGTAGTCTACAGTCCATGGGGGTGCTCGTGCGTTGGTCCAGTATACACCTAGAGGTTGGGGCTAAAGCCATGGACTAAGTATGGTCCCACGAACCACCTCACGGTCCGCGTGACCCTTCACGGCCCGTGAGGGGTCCCGTGAAGTGGTCCAGAATGTTGTCTAAGGTTTGGGGTTGGACTCCAAACCAAGTGATGCTCCACGAACAAGTACACAGTCTGTGTACAGCTATATCCGTGAGACCCCTCGTAAAGTGATCCAGAAAGTCCTTCAAGAGTTGAAGCCAAAGTTGAGGCCAAGTGAAGTCTCACGGGTAGGTACACGGCCCATGGACCAGTAAACGGGCACTGTGTGCCTTTCGTGTGACACTGTTTTCAGTGATTTAGTCCATTTCATTAATGGTTAGTTCATAATTTAATTAGATACTATGCCCCTTTTAGGCTTTCTAAGGTCTCCTAAACCCCCTAAATAAAACCCTAATCCCCTTTAATCCATCCTAATACTCTTCAATTCATTCCAAAATTCTCTCAATTCTCTTGACCTCCATTGATGAAAGATTGAAGAAATTTGGGGAAGATCATCTTTGTTTGTGAAATCATCCAATTCTCTTGATTAATTACAAGGTATGTGGGATTGATTAATGGATTCCCTTTCATCCATTAAGACCCAAGAACCCTCCTCTTTAAATTATGGTTTTTAATTTTTCTTAAATGTTAGGTTCTTTAAATTTTGAAGTATTTAATTGAATTAAGTTGTGAGCTGTAGAAATTAGGTGATTTAAAGTTAATTTAAGTTTGAATTTTATGAGTTCAATGGATTTTATGAAGGTCAAGTTATGCATGTCCTCTTTACTCCAGAACTATGCATGGGTAGTACTTAAATGATGTTTTGAGGTTGATTTTAACTTGAATCTCTAGTGAAATGCTTTTGATTTGAGTTTGAAGTATGAATTCTAGTACCCATGCTATTCTCATTGTTATTCATGGCATTTGCATGCATGATCATGGTTTCTCAAGAAGGTTTGGATGTGGGCTAAGTCCCAAGTATGTTTATGACTATGATTTTGAATAAGTATGGGTTATGGAAAGAATATGATCACATAATGTCTATGATATGGCTCTTTGAGCACCATGGGTATTTACACCAATATGATATGAAAAGTACGACACGTATGGAGCTACTCTTATGCATAAAGTTTGACATGAAAGTTTATTTGGCTTTTTAGGCCATGAAGCATGATTATGAAATGTGTTTGACTCCTGTTAAGTATGCATAAGGGTAATGAAGGTGATTTTGGCTTTTAAGCCCAAGTATGCATGCTTTGACGTTCAAGTGTCAAGTTTCCGCTTTAAAAGCATGTATAGGTATACGTATTCTTGTGGGATGATGGCTTAGTACCGAGAATGATTGGAGTAGTAAGTGGGCTATCCCCAAGGATCCCACTCCTTTTTTGAAACTATGTACCAACATAGGTTGCTACCAAAATGGGAGGCCCCTAAGGTATGCTTGATATGATATGGTATAATAAGATATGATATGTTATGTAAATCCTTCCACAATGGTCGGGCCATAAGGGAGGTGGCCATCACACCGAAATGGGAGGACCGTAAGGTGTGGTATAGATTACCTTTGGCAAGTAATCTTCTCCGATCCAATGGGAGGCCTCATTGGGAAAGTTCATGTTATAGCTCACAAGTCCAGGATTGCCTCCTCACAATATTGGAATGCCCTGCTGAGGTTAAGAAGAAAATTATCAAAAGACTCACCTACTATAAAGAAATCATCCATAAATACCTCAAGGGTGTCCTCGACTATGTTAGAGAATAAAGACATCATGCACCGTTGGAAGGTGACAGGGGAATTGCTAA
The DNA here is from genome assembly GCA_038996855.1 of Solanum aculeatissimum. NCBI lineage: Eukaryota > Viridiplantae > Streptophyta > Magnoliopsida > Solanales > Solanaceae > Solanum > Solanum aculeatissimum. The sequence goes on from JBCEWC010009404.1 coordinate 16,122, forward strand.
CCCGAAGGGCATCTACCTGAACTCGAAAGTACCATACAAATAAGTGAAAGTGGTTTTCTCCTGATTCTCGGGAGCTATAGATATCTGATTGTAGCCCAAATACCCATAAAAGAAATAGTACCACCCTCGACTAACCAGTCGATCTAACATTTGGTCCATGAAGGGCATGGGAAAATGATCCTTCAAGGTCTATCTATTCAACTTTTGGAAGTCCATACAGACTCGCCATCCAGTGACAGGTCGCGAAGGAACTAGATCATTTTTGTCATTAACGACCACCATTATGCCTCCTTTATTGGGCACACACTACACCGGGCTAACCCACTGACTGTCAGAGATTGGGTATATAACCCCAGCATATAGCCATTTGATAATCTCTTTTTCATGACCTCTTGCATGGGCGAATTTAGATAGAGTTGATATTCAATGCTAGGCACACAATTATCTTCCTACTTGATCTTGTGTGTGCATATTTCTGGTGAAATCCCCGTAATATTGCAATGGACCAACCAATGGCCTTTTTGAACTTCTAGAGCACTCCCAACAATGCCATCATTCGACCTTCCTGTAAATATGTTGTCACAATTACGGGGAGAGTGTTATTAGTGCCAAGAAATACATACCTTAAGTGTTGTGGCAGTTTCTTGAGCTCTAAAGTGGGAGGCTCTTCGACAGATAGCTTAACTGGCGGAGATGGTCTATTTTGTAAGTCCAAGTCAAATTTGCTAGACACAAAGGGTCTTATTCCCCTACCCTGCAAAGCTTGCACAATGCCTCTATAGTCATTCACACCATTATCAAGGAAGTTCATGATCATAGCTGCCAATGTTTCCACCCCTATCTCTTCCTCAATCGGAACCTCAGAAAAATAAGTCTCCATGTTCCACATCGTCCAATGCCCTATCGGTAACCAGAAAATGGTCTTTCGAGAATGATAGGGACCTAAAAATCAACCTGGAAGTCTAGAATAATAAAGTTTGCTGGAAAGATGAACCTGGCCAACGTAACCAGCTCATCACATAGAATTCCCATAGGTCGCTTAACTGAGCTATCTGCCATGAGTATCCGCATAGTAGTAGGAGTTGGGGCTCCTAAACCCAGCTACTTGTAAATGGCCAGTGGCATCAAGTTTATGCTAGCACCCAAGTTGCAAAGAGCCCGTGCAAAGTCATAAGCCCCAATAGTGCATGAGATAGTGAAGGCTCCAAGATCCTCCTTCTTCTCCAGCAGTGACCTTGTAGCAATAACACTACAATGATGGATGTTCCCAACCGACTCAGCTGTTATTGTCCACTTCTTAGTCACTAATTCCTTCATAAACTTAGCGTAACCCAACATTTGTTCAAGTGCTTCCACTAACAGGATGTTTACTAAAAGCTCTTTCAACATTTCCAAGAACTTTGGGAATTGCCATTCTCTTCTTTCTGCCTCAACCTCTGTGGGAATTGTGGTGGTGTCTTATGACTGGGTGGCAAAGTATTTGAAGCCGGTTTGTCAGACTCCTTAGGGTCCTAAGCAATCTTAGCATCATTAGGTGTCACCTCTGCTTCTTTGACCGCCTCATCTGCATGTTTCTCCCTAGTGTCAGACGCGTTGCAACAAACTTTAACTGCACCTGCATCTCTGGCTAGAACCGGGTCAAGAAGTACCTTACCACTCCGTGTGGTCACGACCATACAGTGACCATCATATTTTGGATTCTGAATCATATCACTAGTAAGGGCCCTAACCTTCCTCTAGTTCAATGAAGTTGATAGATGGCCCATCTACTGCTCTAACTGCTTAATGGAGGTGGAGTGTGAGTCTACCAATTAACGAATACTATTCATCTCACCTCGCATGTCCCTCACTCCGTATTCTGTAGATTCGACCTTTTCAAGCATCTATGCCATCATCTCTTCTAGCTTAGAGGTCTCACTCCCACTATTATGACGCTCCCTATTAATGGGAGGCACATATGCTCTTGGCCGACCATAGTAGTTATCGCGCCCATAGTTCCGACCTTAGTTCCTGGAGTTGAATGTCCAAACAAATCCCCTGGTTGCTCAGAAGTTTGGCCTCCTCATCAAAATCAAACCTGCATCATTATACCTTTCCACAATATCAACTGCTTTCACCTTTTCTAGCCCTCCACCCAACAATCTTTTAGTCAGTAAGTCTATTTGGGTTCACATGTGTGCCATATCCTTCTCTCCTTCCTCTTCTTTCTTCTTCTATTCTGCAATCATCCCAACCATAAAACATGAGCAACCTCCATCTCTGGTATACCATGCCCTACTATTCTTGGCAGTTTGATCCAAGATCACCACGATACCAGGAAAGGTCCTGGCCATATATGATCCCCCACAAGCAGCATCAACAATAGGCTTAGTGAAGAAGTTGCAGGATCTGTAAAAGACTTCTTTTAGGTGCTCATCTGTAAGGTTATGGTTGGGGCATTTGAAACGACCCAAAAAGTTCCTAAAAATATACTTCGGAAGTTACCGGAAACTTCTTTTAGCTATATCTAAAATTCCATTTCATTTTTCGAAAATCCGACTTCATATTCTTGTTTAGGGGGTCAAATTGAGTGGGAAATAGGTCTAACCCATATTTTAGAGCAACCGTATCAAAATCCAAAATTTCCAAGTGAAGCCTTTTTCGAGGGTCTACTTTG
>JBCEWC010009405.1:0-18776 GCA_038996855.1 Solanum aculeatissimum
GAGAAACAATCTATGTAATTTCGTTTTAATATAAATAAAATGGGCCTTTGGCCCGAAATTTAATTTAAAAAAAAAAAAGAAGTGTCAATAAAAGTATTTTTACCCACAAGGCTAGAACTATAGTGTAATACGTAACTAGGCAAACATATGATATGTATTTACATTATATAACTATAGTTTGAAAAAATTACAATTTGTAATTATAGTTAGGGTTTTGTTGTTATTTTCTCTCTCCTCTCTTCCTCTCTTCCTCTCTTCCTCTCTCTCGCCTCTCTCCTCTCTCTCTGCAATTTCTTACCAAATATATAATTACATATGTATGCCAACTGCATATGTACAAATATTTTAACAAATATACATAGTCAATTTGATAGATATATATATACAATACGTCTCTCTCCACTCTTTGCCCTTTCTCGCTCGCCTCTCTCTTCTCTCTCTTCTCTCTCGATCTCGCTCGCCTCTCTGCTCCCTCTCCCAATCTCGCTTGCCATATATATATACACACACAATTATTTGACAGTTATACACATACAATTTGACAAATATACATATACAATTCACTTTTCTCCTCACTCTCTTAATTTCGCTTGCCTCTCTCCTCCCCTCCAGGTCACATAGGCGAAGGTATGTAAAATATAGTTATTTGACCATATTAAGTTTCAGATCTAAGTTATTTATGAAAATTCTCCATTTTCAAACTGAATGGTGTTGAATGACACCCCTCAAGTACATATGGCTCTGTCACCGGAGAAATCAAACAAAAATAATTATGTTTCAATTTCAAATATATTATATGAATTTTCACTGATCATATTTTTCATTTAAGTTCTATTGATTTTTAAGTAAGGTGTGAATTAAAAATATGAGAATTGAAAAAATATGGGGAACCAAGTAAAGGAAAAATGAAAAGTCATTTCTCCCTAATTGGTAGAGTAGAGAAAAAATTTTGTCTTTATATTGGAAAAATACTTCATTTACCTTTTAGAGGCTCAAGTAGAGGGGACCCTCTTTCGCCGTCGTTGTAGCTGAGCTTTGGATTCGTGGCAAATAATATAATTGATTGATAATTTTTTAGACAAAAATTCATTTAATCAATTTAGTTAGATTTCTTTTTTCCGATACTAATGATTAATTAATTCATTGAATCATTAATCATTTAAATTCAATAGAGATTGTTTTGAACAGGTGAGTTCGCACACATTGCTGACTATAAATAGAGAGACTTCCTCTCAGTTTTTGAAATCATTTTTTCTCCTTTTTATGCATATATTTTCTCAAAAACAAAGTATAGTTTTTGTGTGATTTCATTGTTGATCTTTGAGTTCGCTGAAGTTATTGATATTTGAGGTATTACTACTTCTTTAACGTTTATCTGTTTTATCCCGAGAGAAAATAATCCATCACCTTGGATATAGTGAGGAGATTAAATTTCAGAAGGACACCAAAATAAATTTTTTTGTTTCGTATTTTACTGTTTCTAATCTAAACTAATGTTTGATTACATGAAATAACAAGTTTAACTCATATTATCATATCATCAAATAAATGATCAAAGTTAAAAAAAAAAGTATCATCACTCGATTTCTGAATTCCACGACAGTTGATTTGTACTAGGTTTGAATAGGTTGGCATAATTTTCATTTCATAAGCTAAACTTCCAATTAAAATTTAGGCACTTGTTGGGATGGTTATTATCAATTCACGTATTTTATCGTATTGTTATCTTAAATATAATATTTATTTTAATTTTTACTTAAATTTTAATGTATTATATCGCTAAATTCACTGTCTCATAAAAATGTGAATCTATTCGATATGTAATTGTTTTCAAGAAACAATACAAATTATGCCGCATTTGATTCCTGATACTCAACGTATTATACTTATTTTATTGAGGAAGTAAATGGATCTGGTACTTTTTAATTCTTTAATCAAAAGATTTGGCTACAAGATTTGGTTTCATTGTGCTAATTAATTCCAAAACTTGAACAACGTGATGATTTTTTTTAAAAAAAATGATAGAAATAATCTAATCAGAAGCCAACATGTAGCATCAATCGACAAATAAACATTTTCCAAAGATTCAAAAGGTTAGGGGTGTGCATCAGTCGCTTCGATTTATCAGTTTTCAGTTTTAAATATGCTAAACCAATAACAAACTAATAAAATATTTTTTTATCGATTTTCGGTTTATCGGTTTCAAGTCCTTAACGGTTCAGTTTTCAGTTTATCCAGGACGATAATGAGAATTTGCATAATAAAAATAGATGGAGTACGAAAGAGTAAAGACTAAATACTAAAGTGGGTAACTAACCACTTAAGTACGGTAAAAATCAAAATACGTAAAGTACTACTGTCCTAGTATTGTTAAATTACTAATATTTAATATTTACGAATGAATAAAATAGTAAATTATTATAATCTTATTGGGTTATCGGTTTACCCAATAAACTCAATAGTAAAAATCGATATCGAATCAATTACTCAATAATTGTTTTTTCAAAACCATTAAAAACTCGCTAACCTAATAACCCAATAATAATAAACCAATAACATTTTTATTGATTCGATTTATCGATTAATTCAATTTTTGCACACCCCTACAAAAGGTGTAACTATAGCTAGGAACCAAAATTATTCATTTTTTCTAAATGAAAAAAGGTAAACACTTCTAGCTATAAATTTCAAGCGCTATATCAATGTGTTGGCGGTTCTTATTAAGGATCGTTACATTTTTTCTTTTTAAAATAAATAAATCTATAACAATTTAACATATTTTTTACATATATTTTTTACTTTAATAAATTTTATACCATGTGAATTCAAATTAGTTAAACTTATGGTCCTGTGCGAATATCAAAAGGATGAATTTAAAATATTATCCTCCGAAAAAGGTAGTTCCTAATCATGATTAGCTAGTAATGAGACCAATTAACAACCAATAGTTTTGAGCAATAAGCATTGAGAATATCTTTTTGCTTAGAAAAAATAGTTTATTTGTATTAAATTTTTTATTGAGATATGTCACTGGACTGTGGTTGATAATTTGGAGAAGTTGATTGGTGTTCCAAAGCCTAATCCACATTAAAAAAAATTAGAAGAGCCAATTAGTTGACTGAATTAGAATACACTTTTGGATTTGGCAGTTGGCATTCAATTTTTTTTCTCCGTCCATCCAATTATACAAAAGCATGGATATTAGTGGTTGATATAGTTAATACTGTGTACTAATTATCACTATGACCCAACTTTTAAGTACAAACATTGATTTCTATATAATGTTCCCTCTGTCCATCTTTACTTTAACTCCTATTGAATTGACACATGAATTAAGAAGTAGTAAATGATAGGAGCTATTTTACCAAATCATTCTTTAAATATAATTAATACAATGTATTGAAAAATATAATAGGGAAATAACTATAATTAATGACAAGGGTAAATTAGGAACTAAGTGTAAAATTATCTCTTGATTTCATAAACTGGACAAGTATTGTTGGACATCCTAAAATAGTATAGAGACCAAGTAAAGATGGATGGAGGGAGCATTGTACAAATATTCCTAATATACTAAATATATATTTTACTCTTGACAACGACTTGCATGTTGTGCTTTTTGGGTAATACATACCTGAAATCATGTATTTACGTCAAATTAATTCAATTTGTTGATTTAATGAAGTAAAAATATGTATTAATTAATTATAAGATTAAGTGGTTGAAGTATATATGTATATATATTTTTATTTCTCTTTTTTAAAAGGGTGGAATCTAGGGTAAGTTGGTTTGTTACGATCAATTATTGCAGTATATAGAAATTATTAAATTAGGTTTTGGATTAATTCACCTAAGAAAAGCCTAACCTCAAAGGGAAAGAATTGTCTAAGTTATATAAAGAATCTATAGTTCTCGTTCTAGTCTGATATTAAATAATTCTCATTAATACTCACCTCATGCCTGACTGCGGGACATTCTTAATTTGAGGTTCGACTCACTGATCAATTTGCAGCTAGACATTCAAGAAGCGAGAGTATATTCACAATCTCGTATGGTTCGGGCGCCCCACAATAGACCCAAAGGGCCTAATGTCGATTTCGTGTCAAATTAGGTCTTGAAACTAATTTACATTTTCAAAACTAACTTGAAATAAGGAGGATTGTCCAAATCTTATAAAAAGTTCAAAATTCTTGTCTCAACCCAAAGCACTGTTTTAAAAAATAATTTTCTTAGCAAGTCCCTGGGGTGGAAATACTAAAAATGCTTAGGGGCGTGGATTGAAGGTGCATATTCATAAGGCGTAAATCTGGGTGTAAAAACACATTCTGGGCGTTAATTTTAAAATAAAATAAAATATTTTACTATAAATCATATTTTTTATTATGATTGTAATGATATTTATACATTATGCTATCATATTTTTCAGGTTTTACAATATTTTCTAAAATATATAAGAAAATAAACAACTCTCATAAGTAATTTTTTAGATAATACTGCCTCAAACGAATAAGATAGAGATTTCATAGCATTAGATGTACCATAAAGTAATTTTATTCATTTTTTGTCATTACTTTTACTCGTTTTATCCTTTCTTTGTTTGAAATATATGAACAATAATCAGTGCGAATATTAGTTGAGGACAAGAAATATTATTAATATGGAGATTGATGATGATTGACTATTATCATTCTTTGTGTTATTATCCTTTTTAGAATATTTGACCAAAATAAGCCATTATTTAAATCAATTCACCAAAATAATACATTTTTTTTTTAAATTTTATAAAACTAGTATAAACGTATTTCTCAATAACGTTTTAGGTTATATTTTATTTAATGGCGTTAACTTAAGAAAGGTTATTGTCAGTAACGTTATTAACATAATACAATAATCACAGTAATATCTTATAATACGTTACTCTGAGACACTTTTTATATCTAAAATGTTACTCCCAATAACATTTCTTAAGAATTCAATCACGAATGCTGCAAATTTAGTTATAACATGTTAATGACATTATCATTTTAACTTTAAAAAAATTTTGACAGTAATGTTTTAACTTACAAACATTATGACAGTGGTGTTTGGTGAATCCACAAACTGACCCCTATAGTCGTAGCCTATTATGATTTTTCTATATTGAGAAAAACATGTAGAACACCGCTATTACACTGATTTTTTTCAACTACCATAGTTCTACTTTGACAAAAGCATGTTATTTTTACCTTGTCTTTTGCGGCCTCGACATTAATGTTGAAATATGATTTATCACCAGATTCATCCCCTTTTTGCTGATTATGAGTTTCCTTCGATGTCAAGTTCTAATTTAATAAGCTGCAATTTTTTTCAATCAACTTAGCTATTTTTAAAGTTAAAACGTTATTCCCAAAAATTCTTTTAAGTTAAAACGTATTATAGCTAAATTTGCAAGATTTGATTCTATATTTACAGAATTCGATGGCTTGTGATAAAATTCTTAAAAAACGTTACTGTGAGTAACATTTCAGATGTAAAACGTGTCTCATAGTAACATATTATAAGACATAAATATGAGTAACGTATTATGTTAAAAACATTACTCAAAGTAACGTTTCTTAGGCTAACACCATTAAATAAAATGTAACCTAAAACGTTACTGAGAAATACGTTTATACTAATTTTGTAAAAAAATTCAAAAAACATATTATTTTGATGAATTGATTTAAATAATGACTTACTTTGGTAAAAAAATCTCTTTTTTAAATAACAATATAATCTTTTTCCTGTATTATTAGTGATTTATTTAAATTTATTTATAGCTTTATTGAAAGTTTTACTACTGCTACAAGTAAAATTTAAGATAATATATGCCCCTTAGATCCATGAGACTTACGCCTCATGTCTCAGAATTTACGTCTCTTCCCATATCACATAACATGTCTCGCTTCACTTCCCGACCTTTTAAAATATAGATCCAAAGTGGAATCGTTCTCGTCAACACAAATAACCCAATCAATGAAGGAACTACCAAAGTAGTAAACAATTATCGTATCTTGATTATTATATACGTCTGACCTACCCAGACAAATAGGAAAAAAGGCGAATATGGATGCCATGGTTTCTTTATGCAAAAATGACTGTAAGGCGTAGGCACCTAAATAGGCAAAAATATAAAATGCATAACAAGCATTGGTTTGCACTTCTCCAAATTGATCACAATTGGAAGTGGTCCAAAATATCATATTTTATCATAACTGGTCCGCGCGATATCCTAGCCACGCGACAATAACTTACCAGTCTTTTCTTCAAGCAAGAAAAGTATAAAGGGAACCTTACATATATATCTTCCTAACTCTCTGTTTCGAAGGGAAAAAACAATTTTTTGAGCTCCTATAAAATTGAGGCCCCTTTCTTTTCATTTTGGTAGTAATGTAATCTTTACAGAAATCAGAGAATCTTGTTTAAGCAAAGGATTTTCGAGACAAAAGGGTTATGATCTTGATCCTTGTACGAACATCTTTAAGAGTATATTTTGTTAGATTATTTCTCGATATTTTGTACTCTTTTTTTGTTATATGTTGCTCACTCCACCATGGGATATAAGTTGGTTAATCAAACTATATTAAATATTCATCTCTATTTTGGTAAGATTAAGTATAGTTCATCCCAAACAATATATTTATTGGCAAAAAGCGACGGCCATTCCAATCATCCTAGACACTTTTTTCCAAAAAGTATATATTAACCTTACCATCCGCTTTCGGTATATAAAATTTAATCCAACTTGCATCATGGCTCACATCACGTTCCCCGTATGGTTCATGTCCTTCCAATTGAATATGTTAAAAATTTCCTTAATTAATCTTCTGTTTTTACTGCTGTTTGTGTGTGTTTAACTACTTTCCTTTTATAAGCATTCCATAATAGACCAAACCAACCATTAGCATTTGTAAGGGACGGAATCAGAATTTTTAATTTACATAGGTTCTGAGTTACTGAATTCTACTGAACTGATAACGAAAATAGTGGCTCCGTTCATGTCCCAAGTAAAGTTGTTTCACCCCTTTTAAGTTAACATTTTAGAACTGACTACCTTAGACTCCCAGAAATCAGCCAGCCCTTTTTGTCCCCCTTTATATATACCAACTTCTCGATTAACTTATTGCCCACCATCTCTCTGCCTCTTCCCCCACATAATTATTATGATATGATATAAATTCTGCATTTTGTTTCTTCTCCTTCCCAAGGTCATGTGGCTTGCTTTAGCAGCTAACAAAATCATAGAGGACAGACAGAACCATGAAGTTGATTCTCAAACTACTTCTGCTGAAATTCAAAATATAACGTAAATATACATTTCCCAGTCTTAATTTAAGTGTGTATATAAGTTTTACGTTTTGAATTCTCCCCTTTCATCTTACACTTCCTGCCCTTCTTTTGAAAAATAGATTATTTGTTAGCTCATGGAATGTTGGAGGCGTTACACCACCTTCCGAGTTGAACATGGAAGACTTGCTCCACACTGAAAACACCTTGGCTGACATCTACGTTTTTGGGTAATGTTTATTGACTTTACTGTTATAGTGAGTAAAATTTGGTTACTCTAATATGACAAAAAGGTACTTACCATGTAAAGTAAACCCCAAATTTGTATCAGGTTTCAAGAAGTTGTACCTCTGAATGCTGGAAACATCATAGTGCAAGAGAATACAAGCATATCTATGCAATGGAATTCTCTTATTAGAACAGCTCTCAACAAGACTGATGCTATTGGTCTTCAGAAGGCAGAGCTTGGAGAAAGCCATCAAAAGGTTTATCCACTAAAAAGAGAGGGATCTTTTACTACTTCAATAACTAGTAATTCAACACATTTTGAATGCATAATTAGCAAACAGATGGTGGGAATTTTTATCACTATATGGGCAAGGTCTCCTCTGTTCCCTTTTATCAAGCATACAAGTGTCTCCTCTGTAGGCTGTGGTATTTTCGGCTGCCTCGGCAACAAGGTACAAAATCAATTCCAATACTAGTCGTCCAGACGCCCTTTCTAGTCGTCTTTGGTTAATTACAACAACTATTTTTGAGGAATTGAACATATATATGTATATACAGGGTTCAGTTTCGGTTAGATTTTGCTTGCACGAGACAAGTTTCTGCTTTGTGTGTAGTCATTTGGCTTCTGGTGGAAAACAAGGAGACAAGAGAGATCGAAATGCAGATGCATCCCAAATACTATCACGCACACGATTTTCCTCTGATCCATTTCAATGCTTGCCGAGAAAGATTTTACAACACGAGTATGTTCACCTCTCTCGACGTTTCTTTCTTCTTGTTTTTAACTTATTTGCACAGTATAATTTTGATTCTTCTGGTGATATTCCCTGGTTGAGTCGTTGACTAAAGTACTCAAGCAGGCAGACATTCCCTATAATTTTGATTAGGAGGTGAAGAGAAATTGTCAAAATGCTTACCTAACCCCTTGTATGAGTCTCACTTAATTAGCAAAGAAGTCAACAAGTTCATTTATTTAGCACAAATCGAAGAAGATTTGAATTTGATTGCTTTGTATCATATTATCAAGTGGTGCATATCTTGAAATATCTTCTAATAAGTATAGTATTTTCTAACTTCCACAAGTTGTGTAATGTCATGCAGCAGGGTGATTTGGCTAGGGGACTTGAACTACAGGATTTACTTACCAGAATCCACAACTAGATCTTTAGTCAATGACAGGCAATGGAGCACATTATTACAAAACGATCAGGTATAATTAATTCCATGAATAGTAAAAGAAGAGTAAATAACTTCCTATAACCAGTTAAATTGCAACGATGATCTAAAAATCGACTCTATAGAAATGAAATCCCTATGCTAAATACAACACTTAATTAATTACCGATCTTAAATTGGACATGGCAGTTGAAGGCAGAGCTAAGAGAAGGCTGCACCTTTGAGGGTTGGAATGAGGAGGAAATTGAATTTGCGCCGACATATAAGTATAATCCAGATTCTGATGATTATTATGGCTGCAATAATCAGAAAGGGAAAAAGGAAAAAAATCGAACCCCTGCTTGGTAAGTGATCTCATATCACAAATGAAAAAGTACTAGCAAATTAATATTTTCGTAGAGGAAATTACAATTAGTAGTGTGTTAATTATGCAGGTGTGATAGGATTATATGGTTTGGGAAGGGACTGAAACAAAGGCAGTATAGTCGCGGTGAGTGTAAACTGTCGGATCACAGACCAGTACGAGCAATTTTTACAGCAGAGGTCAAGATTCAGTGTCAATCGACAGAAAATTTTGCCAAAATGTTTTCATAACCAATTTGTGAATATATTCAAATCATGAAGCAGTTTTCAAACACAAACAATCGCGCCTCAAATATCTTGTTCTGAAAGCATGGATGGATGTACAGTTGTGGCGCTGGGTTGATCTGAACTGATGAACTGAACACTTTCAATGCGAAGCATAATTTATGTATTAAAATTGCAACAGATGATAAGTCCTATTATTTTAAAAATACAAAGAATTCAATGTTGAAAATCTTAAAGGTTGGGACGCACAAAGTTAAAATTCTGGCTCTGGCAAAGAAGAGCTAAGTTTGTAACTGACATTCTTCTTTATGTTCACCAGTGATAGTGAAAGTAATACCTACAACTTCTACTGATAATCTTTTAGGAGATTTTGAATAAAAGATCCAACAAATACAAATCCAGTGTAATCTCACAAGTGGATCTAGGAAATGCAGATCTTATGCTTACCTGAGAAAGAAAAAGAGGTTGTTTCTGCTCGACTCTCTACTCAATGAACGATAAAAAGAGGCAGTAACAACAAGCAGTTGAATAAAAGATACCAAGAAATAAATAGCGACTGATTTGCTAAGCATGATCATAGCATTTTTCTCACGGATGAGTGGCAAACCCTGACTGGACACCTCCAAAACATAATAAATAAACTTCAAAAGCAAAATTGAAATCAATCAAAATGTGAGAAACTAGAATAAACGTATTTGGCTGACAACCTAAAATGGAAATTTGTTTAGGCTGTTTTGGTAACATGCTCAACTAGAGGTTTATTAGCAGTAAGACATATGAGCTCATCTAATGTTGCTGTAATGGCTGGGAAATGCTTAGAGTGAACTTTGTGAGGGGGACGCACTGTCTTAGGGATACTGGCTACTGTGGTTCCCATAAAAAATATCACCTACTTTTTTATACGTCTTCGTCTCTGGACGAACTTACTCATACAGATATCCAGTCCGCGGTGCAGCCCAACGTCTTCCCAGGATAAGCAAGTTTTCCCTGTCAAAACCTATTGGAAAAGCAGGACCACCGAGGCGTGGTCCCACCAGATCCAGGCTGAAGTTGGGCAATGTGTATGAAACTGTCCAATCGCAGCTCACTTAATCATAACAAAAGATGACTATGGATTTTTGAAGGAACAAACTAGAGTAAGTACACCGCGTACCAACTCCAAAATTGCCTCGAACATAAAATTAATAACATCGTACCTGGGATCCTTTATATAAAGCTTGAGGACCTGATCAGGTGATTAATAATTGTAGCCTGTTTGTACTACTCTTTAATTTGTATCAAAAACAAGAATATTGCCAACGCAAGCAATCGTGCACGTAAACAGGTTGTGGACTGACTAAGGAAGTAGTATCAATTACCTCCCTCCACAATTGGAATTCATGCCACACTACTCCATATGAAAATACTCTGAATTGATTGAGTCAAAGTGAAGTTTTACTCACCTACTCACGGATTTGAGATACGACTAGTACACTTCTCACATTGATCGGATCAAAGACCTAATGATCTATTCTATATTCTTGAGTTGATGAAATTGGATTGGTATTAGACATTGTCTTTCCCCATGAATAACTTTACAATTTATGATTAGTGTTTTTTTGGGATTTGACTTAGTATGGATTAGGGTTTTGAGGTAGGATTCAGTCACGAAGCTCAAAAGAGAGCAATCTCTAGTCTCAAACTACATGCCATTGTAGGGCCCTATTTAGGCGTAACTAGTATCCACATATAGCTTATGATAATTATGATAATGATCTCAAGGAGTCTTCCTTGGCAAGTAGTCTCTCCTTTCTGTGATGTAGGGTTAACATTGAGATTTCACGTTATAACTTGCATGATTAAACCAAAATAGGTAACTCTCATACCAAGACAATAGAAAGAAGTAATCAATTAAGATTAAAAAAAAATGAATTAACTGCTGCTGTTTGCAATAAATCTTTTGAATTTATCTAACTTTGCAATGATAGATAATTGAAATTTAGGGTGGATAGCGTGTGAGAGCATCGTATGAACAGTGGCTAATGATGGTGCAGAGGTATAGAAGTTGTGACGAAATGGATACATTAAGTCATTCTCGAAAGCAGGTGTTATTTCATACTTGTTGATCTCGGAATCATGATCATCCACTAGGAAAAAATCCTGTCCTCTGTGGATCCAAACTGGAAACGAATAGTTATAATAGTCGAGACCCATAATAAAGTTGGTGGTCACATTGTGGGAAACGCTCCATTTGTTACTTGCATAATCATAAGAAGAAATGACTATGGAATTGTCTAAAGTGCAAACAAGGGTAAGTAAACCGTGCGTCACCCCTAACCATTTGCTCCACATGAAATTCTCATAATTGATATTGAGCTCAGGAGGATCGATAAATATAGCCTCCATTTTCTTTGTATGACAAGCAATAACACCGCTGCCATTGTCCCCTCTGAGCCAATGGAAGGAATCATGGACGCAAACAGGTCTAATGGTCTGCAGATAGAGGTTTGGATCAATAATGTCCAACTGGAATTCGCGCCATACACCACATCCAATTGATGAAAACACTTATAACTTTCATCACTGGTTTTAACTGTACGTTGCCAACATATATTGATCTGAAGCAGGATAGTCAACAACGAAGCCTGGATCACATATTGGATCACTTTTTCTCCAATAACATTCTTCAGTATCCGGGTCAATTGGTGTGCCCCGGTTATAGGATTAAAAACACAGTAATTCGCGAATATATAAAAGTCCAGGAGAATTAGACCCTTGGATGTGGCTAAAACACTAAACTTAACAGGGAAAGTAGTCAGCTCACAATGACTGGCAGTTATTCTGTTTATGGAGATTTTGTGGAGAATTTGGTATCATTAGGCACTTTCTGATCATCCATTTTTTTTTTCGAATTTATATAAGAAAAAGAAAGAGTTTATAAGAAAATAGCTAGTAACACGACCTATTTATAATTGGGCAATGCATAATGTGAATAGAAATTAGAAAACCTATTAATTCATTTGACTGCAAAACTTATTTAGAAATTAACTAATTGAAGAATCAAGCAAATATGTACTAAATCCTAAACATTTTTTATTTTCCCTATTCCAGTTTTGAATTAATTAGAATATGAACGTTTAAGAGGTAAGGTCTTAATATGAATTTACAATTTTTCCTATTCAAGTTTTTAATTTGAATACAAATATTTATAATTTAGGTTTTTTCCAACTCAAATGTTTAGAATTTAGGTTTTTTCCTATTCTAAATTTTTTTTCCTTTGGTAATGCTTATTCTAATTTTGAATTAGAATATGAACGTTTAAGAGGTAAGGTCTTAATATGAATTTAGAATTTTACCTATTCAAGTTTTTAATTTGAATACAAATGTTTAACAAGTAATATTTATAATTTAGGTTTTTTCCAATTCAAATGTTTAGAATTTAGGTTTTTTCCTATTCTAATTTTTTTTCTTTGGTAATGCCTATTCTAATTTTGAATTAGTCTCAATTCTAAATGTGTTTAAGAGGTAAGGTGATGTTTGTAAATTAGATTTTTACCTATTTTTCATGTTTATGATTTAATTTAAACGCTTGAAAAGTAAAAAGATGATCTAGCGAATTTGTACATTAAAATTATCATTTTATCCTCATCATTTAAAAAATATAGTGGCTAAATTTGAGTTTAACTAATATTCAAAAATGCCCATTATTTTTTATTATTATCCGTTGCAAAGTCAGATTCATTCTCTCGAATTAACGAACTTCATTCCTCAAAAATTAATGTTGGTAAAAGATAATCAATTTCGGTCCCTAGAAATTTAACTTAGTCAGATTCATTCCTCCAAATTAACCAAGTTCATTCCTTAAAACAAAAAATTAATCAAAGATTCATTCCCCCATATTCATTCTCAATATATATTTTTTGACATAATTATCATATTTGATTTGATGATGAATATTCATGTATTTCAACCTCCTTAATAACTTTGACACGTAAAGTATTTTTTTCAAAATAATGCTGATTTAGTTTGAAAGAATAGAAATTCCACCTCCAAACCCTGCTTCATTGAAGAAAAAATTCAGCTATTAATGTAGCATCTTGTCGATATCTTTTTATAGAATTGTATAATTCTTATTTATTGAATGAATACTATCTAACGAATAGGTAATACATTTATAAGACTTATCATTACTCAACTATACCTAATTATGCATACAATAATCATGCTATGTAATATCTATCAGCTAAACCTACAATACGAATACTACAACATGGGCCTTGGCTAATTCCGTAAGCTAACATCCCCCTAGGATTGGCGCAGAGTATCACAAAGCAACAATTGTGGCAAGGAGAAACTAATTAATGTCATAAAAGCATCATGGCTTTGGTGAAAAATACATCAGCTGGTCAAGGTACTAGTCCTCATAAGTCGAGGGTCATGCCGTTATATGCTTTTTCTTAAGTCGAGGGTCTATCAAAAATAATCTTTCTACCTCCCAAGATTGAGGTATGGATTGCACTTGTGAGATTAGACTGACCATGTTATTGTTATTGTTTGTTCTCTTAAATAATATTGAATATCCAAATATAAATATCGCACTGGGGTGTCAGCTGATTGGCTTGAAATTTTTTGTTTAATTAAGACCTCCTTATGTTTTTTTCTTTCACTTTATCTCATGTTGGGTTCATTTTATTTATATTGATTTTCTCCATGTTTTTTTCTTTGGGCATTTATTGTAATATTTTGGAAGTTGAAAAGTATGAATAAGAAAGAAAATGTAGAATTGATCTAATGCATCAGTCTAGGAGACCTGTTTTAAGATCTATAGTAGAGTCTATAGGTTGTGGACAGGGGTTTGTAAATGGTGTCTGGAAATTTAGAAAAGTGAAATTTTACGAATGAAGTTTACGGCTCATGAAATTTGTACAGATCAGAGATTACCCTCGTACATGAAATACTACAACTTGATCTTTGCATCCGTCAAAGTTCTTTGGAGGAATCAATGAGTCGAAAGTGCTACTTGGGAAGCCGAAGCGGACATGAAGAAGTGATATCCTTATAACTTTCACTCTACTCAAGCGTAAGGTAATAAGCTAATCCTATCTATGGTGTCAAGTCTTATACTTCAACCCTTCTATTTTATGTTGCATGCATATATATTCATAAGTGGCATATTTTGAGGGTTTTGATGCATAAGTTTGAAATTTTCATGAAAATAATATTTGGATTGCGTTGGTGCATTCATGTGGGTTGAAGTTGTCTAATCACTCTTTAGAGTATGTCACCATTACATTCACGGACGAATGTTTTCAAGGAAAAGATATTGTAACACATCTCACGCGACTCAAAAAATGCCTTATAGTGCATTTCTTGAATATCTTAAAATCTGCGCATTATTTCACAAATTCAACTTTACATTCTTATTCAAGAGTTAAATTTTTGTGCGAAAATGGTTACCCACAATGTATAGGTTGCACGTATCAAAAAATAATTTTTTGAATAAAATTACACAAGCCAATAAAGTCTATGACAAGTCCGCGTCGCGGACTTGCTGCGCCAAAGCTATAAGGTCAAAATTTCGAAAAATATTCTGTTTCAGCTGAGGGCAATTGGGTAATAACCCAACGCCCATATAGACGAGATTCTCTCATTATTTAGTCGTTTTTAAGACTAAAATTGTACAAAAACTCTCTCAAAATTCTCTCTAGTCTTCACCAAATTCTTTATCCAACATCAAGGCTCTCAAGAATCTTCTTAGTATTTCAAGAACACAAGTAAAGCCCCAAGGTTTTTCCTCAAGTTTCCTTCAAGAGATTCCAAGGCTTAAAGGTATGAGGGTTTGATTCTTGGTTTCCTTTAAACCAAGAAGTCCTCTTCGAAAACCTCAGTTTTGAATTACGAATTTTCAATCTTTGATTTATGGGTAATTACATATTAGTTGATATTTGTTTAGATTATGGTTATTCATGCATTCTTCTGATTATTTATAAATATTTATCAAGGTTTTACATGATTTGATTCAAGCATTATGAATTTGCATGATTTAATTTAATCTACAATTACAAACTTGGAACTCTCTTATGGGTTAATATGATTTTGAACCTATATTGCTTAATTGATTATTTTAAGCTTGCTTATGATTCAATTACATGATTTTAAGGTTATTTGACAAGTACCCAAATCCGAATTAACTTGACTTATGAATTTCAGATATTGACCTTTATGGCATGGACTTGAGCATATGATTTTGAACAAGAACAAAAACTAAGTTTTAATCAACATTGGGTTATTCAAGACCCACTCTGAATTATTCCAAATTTTGTTATAGAGCTATTCTTAAATACAAGTTAAATATGTTTTGACAAGCTAAGACCTTCTGAATTAAGTTGAATTTTGATTATGCATTGTACGTTTTCGTGAAATTTTGACTTAGCACCGAATGAGTTAGGAATGAGGCTTCATCCAAGGGTATTATATAAAGCTTCTAAACTCATAACTACTTGCCACCATAGGATATTTTGATTTTGCCTTTTTAGGCCTTCCAACTAGTGGATCCATCTAGTATTTCCGTTTACGGAGTTTACCTTGGTAAGTAGGTTCACTCTTTGGCTGGTGTAGAGTATAACATCGGTATTCCATATTATAGCTCATATGGTTTTGTCAGTTATGATTTTATTCCCACACCTATTTGCTTATATGTTTCCTTTGCATTATCATGACATTATTTTACGCTTTATTTTGAAACTAATTATATTGTTAAAGCTTTGGAATTGGACATGTCTGGTACGTATTCTTTGTCATTATATTTACTTGTTGCATTGCATACCTGGTACACTTCAATGTACTAACTGCATTTTGCCTACATGTTTATAATCATATAGGGACAGGTGATCTACCTTACCCTCCTCCTCGTGGCTAGGTTGATCGTGAAGACTCTAAGCTTTGGTGAGTTCCCATTCATCGGGAATGAAGCCCTTACTTTTGTAATAAAACTTTTTAAGTAAAAAATTTCAAAAAAGAAAAGAAGAAGAAAAATGATTTTGATTAACTTACAAGTAGAAATGCATGATTCTTAGTAAACTTTTACTATTCCATAAATTTATTTTTTAATGTAAGTGGACAATGAAATTATAAGAAGAGCTAGAAAGATGGTCAGGATGCAGAGTTCCTTGAAATCAGGTGTTATCATGTCTAAAATGGATATGAGAGAGACATTGATGGCGTTTTCAGAAAAGAATTGGAAGCAACAATTATGTGGGCAAGGATCTACCACACTTAGAAGCAAGAAACTGTAAACAATTCAGAGGAATAATTGTAAATATAGAGTATGTCATTACACAGATCAAGAAGAAAATTATAGAAAGTATTAAACTGGTAAAAAGCTCTAAAAAAGCAAGGAAATGCAATAGTTTAATTTCACAAAATTTGTAACTAGTTTGATGTTCTTGGAGGCTCAGGAATGATTAACGATTTGATTAGGATTCCTAAGAATGCTCTTTCTGTGTAAATATTATTTGTCTATAGTAATCGTTCACAAGTTACCAAAAAAAAAAGACTTTGATATCCAAAGATTGAAGCATACGTAGTTGAATCTACTGGTCATTAGCCTAGATCTACTTCATTTACTTTCTTCTATATTTATTTTTCTGAATCTTATTGTGATTGTCTGCTAATTCTTTTCTTGTTTGATACTTGAAATTTTTTATTAGTCTACTGGACTCAAGTCTTCCTAAGCATTTTGTATTGGGCCAAAGCCCAACTTTGTATCGATCAGTCTCATCAAAGATAAAAGGGAAGCGGCCCAAAGGCCTGAAACACAACAATTGAAGCATAAATGGGTCAAAAACCCAAAATAGTTCTTCTAAATCTTGCTTTTAACTTGAGTCATAGTTTTTGTCAATTTTATTATGTAGTATTTTTTTATTTTCTGTTGAATTCTACTTGGCATGTAATCTAAATGAATTCCCCTTAAAAATTGGTACATATTTTTTTAAA
The DNA here is from genome assembly GCA_038996855.1 of Solanum aculeatissimum. Lineage (NCBI taxonomy): Eukaryota > Viridiplantae > Streptophyta > Magnoliopsida > Solanales > Solanaceae > Solanum > Solanum aculeatissimum. The sequence continues at coordinate 17,272 of JBCEWC010009405.1, forward strand.
GTCTATTTTTAATTCTTCATTAATCCGATATCATTTAGTTAATTAATAATTGGATGGGTAAATGAATAAATCTTGATTAATGTTACTGTTACTTAAATAAATTCAAAAAGAACTTTTACTTTTGTCTATCATTTCATTTGAATAAAATTCGACAAGTATTGCAAATTAACTATATTAGCCCAGTAAAGTTATTCGCCAGTCATATGTTTATGGACACTTTTTATGTGCTTAAAACGTTTTTACAGTGTTATTTAAACCTTTTCGTAATATTTGAATGGGAAAAGGATTAAAAATGTGCTTAAATCATTTGAAATGAATAAAAATATCCTTCGTTTATAGTTTGATTTAAAATGCTCTTGTCGTTCATAATTTGGTCCAGAAATATTTTTATTGTTACTAAATGGGTCAAAAATATCTTTTTTCAAAAAAATAAATAAATATTTTTTTTCTGTTTAAATATGTTGTATTCCAAATAAAAACATTACTTTTAAAGAACACTTTTCTTGTTGTGTTTCTTTTAAAATCTCTTTAACTAATGAAAATGTAGAAAATTATTTTTCTTTCATAATCTCATTTTATCAATTAAAATAGAACATCGTATACTTATAAGAAATAATATATGTCATAAATATAAGATCATAGTAAGTCCATCATTATTTTTTATTCAGATAATGATAAAAAATAATTATAATATAACAAGAAATATTTTTATTTTTAATTTTTTCTCGAATTGACGTAGGATAAATATTTGCTATTGAAAAATTACTACTAGAAAAAGAATGTGTTAAACAAGAAAATAAATATCAAATTTATTTTTAAAAAATGACATTTTTGACCCATTAAATAACAATAAAGACATTTTTGGACCAAAAAATTAGTGACAAAGGCATTTTTAGATCAAACTATAAATGAAGGATATTTTTGTTCATTTCACATAGTTTAAAGATATTTTTTACCTTTTTCCCTACTTGAATTTGAAAGACTCTCTAAGTTTCTTAAAATTAATAAAGATCTTCTTAATTTTTCATTCATTTAAAATTAAGTGATATATCCCAGCATGAACCTTTAATTTTTTATTTTATTTTTAAAAAATTAAAATATATAATTTCATTTAAAAATAAAAATTTACACTTTTGTTATAAGCTATAATTTTGATCCTAAAAAAATATGCTTTGATCTTTCAAATCAAAACTATTACTTTTGGGAAGTTGATAAATATTCCTGCATAACACCCTGTATCACTTTACTTTCTACATTTATTTTCTGCATTACTTTAAGAATAAAGGAAAAATTATTCATTTTTATATAGTTCACGAATAAATTTGATCTCAACTAATGACGGCAAGGACATAATTAACCCCATCTATTAACAAAGAACAATTTTTTTTTAATTTCACATAATTTGAAGATAAATTTAATCCTATAGGTTGTGTTTGGTATGGAGGAAAATATTTTCTTGGAAAATAAGTTGATTTCTAACTCATTTTTTCATGTTTGGTTGGTGA
>JBCEWC010009406.1:0-18775 GCA_038996855.1 Solanum aculeatissimum
CCACCAAAACAATTCCTTCAAGTCTTGATGCATTTTAGTAGAACCTGGATGGATCGAATATTGAGAGTTATGAGCTTTTTGCATGATCATCTCCTTCAAACTCTTCACATCCGGAACACACAATCAGTCTTGATAACGCAGCACACCATCTCCCCCTTCGGAGAAAACCTCAATATTACCCTCGAAAACTAGCTTTTTCAACTTAACCAAGGAAGGATCCAGATCTTGCTTTGTTTTCACATCAATTATCAAGGAAGATTCGGAACCACCTTGAACATGAATATCCCCATTTCCACAATCAACCAGTCTCATACCCAAACTAGCCAACCGGTGAACATCCCTTGCTAATTCCTTTTTCTCCTCTTCCACATGCGATACACTACCCATGGAGAGCCTACTAAGAGCATCATCTACCACATTAGCCTTGTCGGGATGGTAAAGAATGCTCATATCATAATCTTTGAGAAGCTCTAGCCATCTCCTTTGTCTCAAGTTCAAATCCCTTTGACTGAACAAATATTTCAAGATTTTATGGTCGGTGAATACATCAACATGAACACCATACAAGTAGTGTCTTGAAATCTTCAAAGCAAACACCACCACCACTAACTCAAGGTCATGAGTTGGATAGTTCTTCTTATGCATGTTCAATTGCCGAGAAGCATACGCTACCACCCTGCCATGCTGCATGAGGACACAACCCAACCCCACTCTTGAAGCATCACAATTTACCACAGAACCATCTAACCCATTTGGTAAGGTCAAAATTGGGGCCGAAGTAAGTCGGTTCTTCAATGTTTTAAAACTCATCTCACATTCGTTAGACCACGCAAACTTAGCTTTCTTTTGGGTCAACTTGGTCAATGGAGATGCTATGGATGAAAACCCTTCAACAAAATGTCTATAATAACCGGCTAATCCAAGGAAGTTTCTAATATCCGTCGGAGTCAACGATCTAGGCCAATCTTTCACTGCCTCTGTTTTCTTGGGATCAACTTTGATGCCCTTATCGGACACTATGTGACCAAGGAAGGCAACCTCATTCGACCTAAATTCACACTTACTAAATTTGGCATATAGTTGCTTCTCCCTCAAGGTTTGAAGAGCCAGCCTTAGATGATTCACATGTTCACCCTCACTCCTAGAGTAGATCAATAAATCATCAATAAACAACACAACAAAGTCATCAAGAAATGGTTTAAATACTCGGTTAATAAGATCCATAAATGCTTCCGGAGAATTAGTTAACCCAAAGGACATCACCACAAACTCAAAATGACCATAACGAGTCCGAAAGGTTGTTTTTGGAATATCACCCTCCCTTCCTTGAATTAGTGATAACCCGAACAGAGATCAATCTTTGAAAAGTGGGTCGCCCCTTGAAGTTGGTCAAATAAATCATCAATCCTTGGCAATGGATACCTGTTCTTAATAGTCACCTTGTTCAACTGTCGGTAGTCAATACACATTCTGAGTGACCCATCTTTCTTTCTCACAAACAACACGGGAGAGCCCTAAGGTGAGATGCTAGGCCTAATGTACCCTTTCTCCAAAACATCTTTCAATTCCTTCAATTCGGTCAGAGCCATCCAATAAGGAGGAATCGATATCGGCTGAGTATCCGGAAAGAGATCTATGCCGAAGTCAATCTCTCTATCTGGAGGAATGCTGGGCAATTCTTCAGGGAACTCACTAATAACTCGGACCGATTCAAGCCTAGGTGTCTCACTTTTGACATCTCTAACCCTCACTATATGATAGATACACCCCTTACCAATAATCTTTCGGGCCTTGAAATAGGAAATAAACCTACTCTTGACCACCGAACTACTACCCTTCCATTCAAGCACAGGCTCATTGGGGACTTGGAATCTAACTTGTCTAGTTCTGCAATCTATCGAGGCATAAGAAGTGTACAACCAGTCCATCCCCAAGATCACATTAAAATTGTACAACTTAAGTTCAACGAGATCACCCAGAAATACCCTATGCATCACAAAAACTGGACAACCCCTATACACCTTACATGAAATAATAGACTCGCCAATAGGGGTATACACTGAATAAGGTTCCCTCAAAGTCTCAGGATTCAAACTAAATTTTATAGCCAGGAAAGTAGTCACAAATGACAAGTTAGCACCCAGATCTAACTTTACATTATGATATCTCGGTCGATTCTCAGCGCAATTATGTAAAATTTGGGTCTAAGTTTCAAATTCAGGTTTTGGAAATGTGTGAAAACTTTACATTATGATATCTCGGTCGATTCTCAGCGCAATTATGTAAAATTTAGGTCTAAGTTGTTCTATTTTCTGAGAGGAATGTTGTGATATGTTTTCTTTCTGATAATTAGTCTGTATTTCTATAAAATCTTATCGAGAAAGTTGTTAAAAATGTTTTTTGATAAAAAATGTAACCTCATTTTTGAGCCATTTCTGTGTTTTCTGGGATCTGTTTTGAGCTTAATTTCTTGCTATAGATGGGGTTTCTTTTGGGATTTCAGGCGTGGACCCTATTTTTCCCCATTAAAGGCACAATTGATATACTTTCACCTTCTTCCTTAGATTTTACAATCAAGTCGCTCGTGTTATCCCTGTGATTCATATTTTGATAGTTGTCTTTCATCTGGTGGCTATTAGGAAGGGGAAAGCTCGAACGAACCGTGATACCTAACACCAAGCTGGAAAATCGAAAGAGGTTAAAAAATAAGTAGAAAAAAGATTTCAATGGAACTTTTGGCCAAGAAATTTGAAAGATAATTTTTTGTGAGAAAATCACTTAACCAGACTAGTCTACATCGTGAATCTTGCAAACCCTGGTTCAAAAATGACCATTGCAAAATTGTGAAAAAGAATGAACTTTGGTGGAGCAATTCTACGTCACAGAACTAGTTCCTGGCAAGCAAAATTTGACCCAATTTAAGTTTGAATAAAAGGTATTTCGATCTTTTTCCCACCCCTCCTATGCTTGACCCACATTATTTTAATGTTGGAATTGACCTTATAGTAGTTCCTAAACATTATTTATCATTAACACGTTTAGCCCTTGAGAATGGTTAATTGGGAGAAAACAAGAAACTAGGGTTTAAGAGGTACAAGACAATCAATCTACTTTTGAGTGCTTAATCTCCCTTCCAAGTATGTAAGGCTAACGAAACATTAGATTGAGTTCATCCATGTGTCCTACTTCTTCGTTTGATAGAGTTGAGTTCAAGTTTGAGCCCTTGAGCCTCCTATGGCGGAATTATTTAAAATTATCTTAAATCCCAGTAAATTCTTGCATATTTTTGTATAAGTTAATGTGTTTATGAATTACGTACTTGGAGAAATTATTTATGCCTTTTTTTACATGAACACAAATTAAATATTACTTATAAATTAGTAATTCTATGTATAGATTGATTGGAAAGCATGAATTTTGAATGTCTTTAAGGAGAATGAGATGAATATGAATGTAATCTGAGTAGTGTTTGAAGGTCCTTCCATTCTTTCTACTAAATTGCACAAGGGAAATTGAATATCAATTAATGTCAAAGAAATATGCATACTTACATTGCTCATAAATGATGGGAATGAGTCGAAAGCATGATTGGTTGAATGAGTTGATTATGAGATGCTGTGGAATCAATAAGAGTTCAATGTGACTAATTCAATGACTTGATTGAACTAATTATTTTGTTTTATGAGCATATTGAGGCTTGGAAGGAGTATCGAGCACCAAATTGGGTGAGAGCATCGTAGGCGGAGATTAAACCATTAAAGTCAGATATTTTCTTGTTGTCCCGAAAAAAAGAACTTGATTTGATTGTGGATCCAATGATAGTGATTCATCGCTAACCTTGGCAAAGTATTGGACAGATGTGGCAATAATGTCTTTTCATTGTATCATTACCAAACTATGGTTGTTAGTTAGAGAAACTTCCAAACAGGACATGTTAGTACTCTAAAGATTGATTTGAGCCCCATATGAATGAGCTTTTCTAAAGGATAGTTTACCTTAGACTTATATTATTTGATTGAGTTGGGGTATCTAAGTTGAGTATTTCTTGAGCTTGTTATTTTCAAATCATTTTACAACTGTATATTTTATGTACTGACGCCATTAGGAACTATATCATTTTATAATAAAGATACAGGTACTAGAGATCATCATCAGGTGCTCCAATGACATTTTATTGTATCCCAAACACTGTGGTGAGACCTCCTTACACTCATCGGATCCGTTTATGCTTCTTTTGGTAGTTTAGAATTTATTTTTATTCAAGGTAACCTTGAACTTGTTATTAGCACCACATAGATATTTAGAAAGAGTTTTCATAGATGATGACGAATTAGACTTGATGTTTCAGTTTCTTAGATTTGTTCTCTAAAACTACTCTTATGATAGTGTGCATCCGTGTACCTCCTGGGCCGATGGGGGCTCGAGTGTCGTACAAGAATAGATAGTAGGGCCTTACACCCGTGTACAATACTGTGCTTTTGGTTTGGTGATAGCTGTGATATGGGTTCACTCAATTTTTCCAGAGGGTGTGTCTTCGTTATGTTGTAGTTGGTTCAATTTATATGATGGGGTGATTTGATGGGTCTAATCCTTTTAGATATATTTGATCTTCCTTATGCATTTAGTTCACTCAGTCAGCCGATGATGTCTATTGGGTGCCTTATTCCGATACTCACCCTGGTTCAGGTCCAGATACCAGTCAAGGGTGTTGATTTCTAGGGATCCGAGAGCGTAGGAGACTACTTTTGGTAAGCACCGATAGCTCTGATTTCATCATAGTCTCCTTCTTTGATGGCTGTCTTTTGTTTTCAGACTCTTGTCATGTACAATAGGACTATCTATTTGTAGGAGCACTCTTGGGTTGTATATATTATATTATATTTTTAGCTATGTACCTTCTTTTTTTGTGATTATGCACAACTGACTTCTAGTTTCTGGGTAAATTTTATTATATGTTATTGCTATGTTAGTGTGGACTTGACTAGATGCTAGGATAGGTGTCCTTGGGTTGGCTTTTTGGCTTGCCTGTAGGTGGGATCTAGCAGGTGCCATCATGAACAAAACCAGGTTGTGACAAGTTGGTATCAGAGCCTACGATTCATTGGTCTTAGCTATACAGAATCACCATTTAGTAGAGTCCTCTGGATAGGTGTAGAGACGTTCGTGGTTTATCTCCAATAGGCTAAGGGATGACTAGGAACATTCATGTGTTGTTGATTCTTATTATGTGTTTTGTCAAGTGATCTTTTGATTTCTGAGAACCTAACTCCGGTCATTCTTTGTAGGTGTGACACCTAAGACATATTTGTGGATGAGGTCGAAGCCGGGATAGGTCTACACCGTCAGTCCCAAATAGGGAACTGACCCCCGAGACCAAGGAGCAGAGATTGGATGCCCTAATTCAGTCACAATTAGAGGCTCCAGTTCCCCCAATCATTTTTGTAGCTACACTGGGGGCACAGATGGTTCTTTGACAGATTTTGGTCATACTCAGAGTCCTACAGCAGGGTTCAGTGCCAGCTCCAGCTCCTCCAGTACAAGCAACAACAGAGCCTGTTGTTCCAGAGATCCCAGCTTAGCCGGAAAAAGTAGTGCAATTTCAGGAACAACGGCTACTTTGATACTTCTTGAGATTGGCTCTGCTGAGGTTGTCGAGAGCTGCAGGGGAAGTTGCACAGGAGGTATTGATTGCATGTATAGAGTGTTTATAGGCCATTCGATTACTGGAGTCCTGGGGTGTTGAGTTCACTGCTTATCAGCTTGATAGTACCACCAAACAGTGGTGGCAGACTTACAAGGATACTAGCGCGGTAGATGCTTCACAGTTGACTTTGATAAATTTCACAGAGGCTTTTATGACCATGTTTGTGCCTATGAGTTTCAATGATTATCGCCGAGATAAATTTGAGCAACTTGAGTAAGGGCAGATGTCAGTGTCCTAATATGTGATTCGATTTTAAGAGCTTTCTCGTTATGCTTTAGCTATTTTTCTTTTCGAGGAGGAGCGAATCCACTATTTTATGTGAGCGCTGAGGATGGGAACACATGCATTGGTGACTTCAAGACATCTGTTCCAGTACATAGTTCATCATGCTCGCTTGAGGGAGCAGATTAGTCACGAGGCCCAAGGGGGATGCGACAAGCGAGCTAGATGAGGGGGAGTGTTCAGTGGCTCGTAGACTAGGTTCAGAGTGTTGAGGGATAAGCCTCTGAGGAGAGGTCAGCAGGGGCAAAGTTGCCGACCATACCGGGAATTGCTATAGACTTTTGAGGGTAGCCATCATGGCCCAGATACTTCTAGTAGGGGTGATTCTTCTTGTTCAACCGAGCGCAGACAGAAGGAGCATGGCTCAACTTCTTCAGGGCCATTTGGGACATCTTTAGTAGGTAGTCAGGATTCTAGGGTAGCTGGATTGGTTCAGTACGATCATGCTCGCTGAGACAGAGCTATATCATTTTTTTCTGGTGCGAGGCACCAGATCATTGGCTAAGAGACTGTCCTGAGCAGAGATACACACTTACTACCCCACAACCAGCTAGGTCAGCTTCTACACTAGGTGGAATGGGCATAGGTTAGGGTCATGGTCGCTGGAATGATCAGTACGGGGACTAGAAGGGTTATCAGCAGGGTACTAAAGAGGCTGCCAGAGGCATTAGATCCAGGGGCAGCAGTGATGTTCGAGGGCGAAGCTGTCAGGTCTAGTTTTATGCCGCACTAGTGTGGGCTGAGGCTGAGGCTGAGGTTTCTAATCAGGCCATTACACGGATGCTCTCTGCATATCAGCAACCTACTTTAGCCTTATTCGACCCAAGTTCCACCTTTTCTTATGTTTCTGTGTATTATGTTGCTTACTTAGGTGTAACTCCTGAGCCACTTTCCTCTTTGATTCAAGTATCGACCCCTGTGGGGGATTCACTCGTGGTAGATTGGGTTTGCATAGGTTTTGTGATCACTCTTCAAGGTTTTGATACTTAGGATGATTTGATACTTATTGATACGCTTGATTTTGACCTTATTCTAGGTATGGCTTCGTTGGCCCCATATCATGTTGTATTAGATTGCTATGCTAAGAATGTTGCCTTGGTAATTCCAAGGATACATCCAGTGGTTTGGTAGGGGTCCATGAGTCGAGTTCTGACTGGTATTTTATCATATGTTCATTCCTAGATATTGATATCGGTATGGTGTTCAACTTATTTAGACCATGTGCGTGATTTGACCATTGAGACTTCTTTTGTGGAGTCTATACCAGTTGTTTGTCAGTTTCTTGATGTGTTTTCGGCAGATTTGCCTAGGTTTCAACCTATGCAGGGGTTGATTTTGCTATAGTGGTTGAGCTGGGAACTAAGCTCATATCTATTCCTCCGTATCGGATGACTTCTACAGAGGTTTAGGAGCTTAGTTCACAACTTTAGAGTTTCCTAGATCTGGGATTCATCCAATTGAATATTTTTCCCTGGGGAGCTCCTATTTTGTTTATGACAAAGTAAGATGGGACTCTCAAGATGTGTATTGACTATCAACAGCTAAATAAGGTGACGGTGACGAATCGTTATTCTCTCCCGTGTATTGATGATTTATTTGATCAACTGTAGGGGGCCTCAACATTTTGTAAGGTTGATTTGAGATTAGGGTATATTAGTTGATGATCCAGGTAGGTAATGTTCAGAAAACTGCCTTCGAGACTTGTTATGGGCATTATGAGTTCCTATTCATGCCTTTTGGGTTGACTAATGCCCCTACAACATTCATGGACTTTATGACTTGGGTATTTCAGTTGTATTTTGACTCTTTTGTTCTGGTGTTTATCGACGATATTCTAGTATATTCATCGAGTCAAGAGCAACATGCCCATCACCTCTGTATTGTGCTTCAAACACTCTAGGATCACAGGCTGTATGCTAAGTTTTCTAAGTGTGTGTTCTAACTTGTGTCCATGACTTTCTTAGGTCACATGGTGTTATGCAAGGGCATTATTGTGGATTCGGCTAAGGTCGAGGTGATTCGCGGCTGGCCTGTGCCTACTTCAGTGATAGAGATTTAAAGTTTTGTTTGGTTAGAAGGGTATAATAAATATTTTGCTGAGAGCTTCTCCACCATTGTCTCTCCATTGACTCTATTGACTTGCCAGGGTATGTCATTTGTGCGGTTCGATGAGTATGAGGCTAGTTTTCAAAGGTTGAAGGAGTTCTTGACTACCGCTCCTTTTCTGACTCTCCCTGTTGAGGGAGAGAGCTTTGTGGTATATTTTAATGCTTTTCATATTAGGCTAAATTGTGTTTTGATGCAGCAGGGTCGAGTTATCGCTTATGCTTCTCGCTATTTATGGGACCATGAGTGTAACTACCCCACTCATGACCTAGAGTTGGCAGTGGCAGTGTTTGCGCTCAAGATCTGGAGACATTATTTGTATAGTGTGCATTATGATATCTATACGGACCACCGGAGGTTACAGTACCTTATAACTTAGTGGGATCTTAATTCCTACCAGAGATGGTGGATTGCGTTGTTGTCTGACTATGATATATCTATTTTATACCATTCGGTCAAGGCAAATGTGGTAGCCAATGGCTTGATTTGGAAGGCGGTGATTATGAGAATCCTAGCACACTTGGCAGTTGAGGATCGACTGTTGGCTTCGGACATTGTCCCTGGCTAATCGGTTAGTCTAATTGGATATTTCAGATTCTCGCTGAGTATTGGCCTTTGTAAGGGCTCAATCTTCTTTGGTTGATCAGATTCAGGTCTGTTAGTTTGAGGATGAGTTGCTAGTAGGTCTCCGAGATATAGTGTTACAGGGTACTGGGGTAAGGCCATAGTTGATTCAGACAAGGTTCTTAGATTAGATAGTCGATTGTGTGTTCCTAGAGTGGGGTATTTGATACAGTTTATTCTCCAAGAGGCACGTGATTCTAGATATTCTATTCAACCTCGTACAACTAATACTGGTTGAATGGTATGAGGAGAGATATTACGGCCTATGTATCACGTTGCCTTAGTTTCCAGTAGGTTAAGGCCGAGCATCAGCGGCCTGGTGTGACACTCTAGTCATTGCCCATTACTGAGTGCAAGTGGGAGCGAGTGACTATGGACCTTTTTTTAGGGCTTCTTGTACTTTTAAGGGCTTTGACAATATTTGGGTGATAGTCGATCGATTGACTAAGTATGCGTACTTCATTCCAGTTTTGTCTACCTTCAATGCTGAGCAGTTAGCTCGTATTTATATTCGGGAGTTAGTTCGATTGCACGTGGTGCCTATATTGATCATATCTGATCGAGGGTCATAATTTACCTCCATCTTCTAGAAGGCTTTTCAGAGTGAGTTGTCCACCAGGGGTGATTTGAGCACGATATTTTATCCCAGACTGATGGACAGTCTGAGCGCACTATGTAGTATCTAGAGGATATGTTACAAGTCTATGTATTAGAGTTTTGAGGTCAATGGGACCTGTTTCTACCATTAGTTGAGTTTGCTTATAATAATATCTATCATACCAATATTCACATGGCCTTGTTTGAGGCATTATATGGCTGGCAATGTCGTACTCTAGTTAGGCAGTTTGAGTCTTTAGAGCTATGTTCGTACAGTTCAAATTTGTTGCAGGATGCCCTGGCCAGAGTCTGGGTTATACAGGATAGACTGAGGATAGCTTAGAGTCAGCACAAGAGTTATGCTGACCGTAGATGCTGATTCTTGCAGTTTAAGGTGGTAACCATATGATGCTAAGAGTTTCACCCTTGGGTCATGCGGTTTGGGAGACGGGGTAAGTTGAGTCCCCATTATATTGGGCCTTTTGACATCTTGAGGCAAGTTGGGCCAGTTGCTTATGAGTTAGCCTTGCCTTCGGCATACTCATTTATTCTCCCTGTATTATATGTATTGATGCTGCGTGGCTATGTTCTAGATGAGTATCATGTTTTCAGTATGATACGGTTGAGTTGGATGACTGTCTGACATTTGTTGAGGAGTCAATTGCTATTTTAGCCAGGGATACTAGACAACTACATTTCAGGGTCATACCGATGGTTAAGGTGCAAGGGAAACACGATCTAGTCAAGGAAGCTACCTGGGAGATGAAGTCACAGATGTGGGGATAGCACCCCAGCCTATTTGAGCCATCAAGTATACCTTTACTTTACTTTTGTGGATGATAGTCTTATAAAGTGGGAGATGCTGTAATGACCTTGATGGTTAATTTTGTGTTTTTGTATTATTTATGTTGTCGTGAGCTTTTGTATAGTGACCTCGAGCTTAGTATGATATGTTAGGACTGTTGGGATGGTTATTGGGTGTTTTAGTTGTGAATTGTGCAAGATGCTGGTTGGTGAGAAGTAAAAATTGCTAAAATAAGTTTTCTTATAAAACCCTAGTAAACGGCCTCAGAATGCGATTTTGATGGTTTTGTTAGTTCTGGTATGGATGATTTATGCAAGGAGGGTGGTTGGTTCAAGGATGGAGAGTTTCGATATGGTTTTGAGCCGAAAGTTGCAAAATGAATTCAATATGAAGCTAAAAGTGTGTTTTTTTAATAAAAACCCAGCTTAATGCGCTTGGAATTTAAAACAGATGGCATAGTCAGCTTTGAAATGTCAAAAATAGTCTGAAATGAACTTTTGCCAGTTGTCGGGCTCATTTGGTGGAATGTTTTCGTAGAAGGCTCCGTTGGGAAATCTAACTGCACCGTTAGATCAAGAATGTTGAAATGAATGTGGTTACACTATTCATTTGCGTAAGTCATACTTTGGGAGCCTTGAAAATGGTCCGGAGAAGGTTGGAGTTCAGTTGGTGCATTACCAGCAACACCTGTACTACGCGTTCACAAAGGTCAATGCCACTATCGTGGGGGCCAGCCTTTGCATAGTCCCACATTCGCGAAGAGCCTCCCGCGTTTGCAGAGAAGGTAAAATTCCCCAATGCTCCGTATCCGCGGGGCTCAATCTGCACTCACAGAGAATAGTGGTGAGGCCTATATATTCTTGTTCAGGAGTCGCGAACTAGTACCTGACTCTCATTTCCCAAGTTTGAAAAAGGGACATTTCATGTCCATTTTTGGTGATTCAAAGGTCCACTTGACTTTGATTTTTGTGGATGAATGTCGTGGTGAAGCTGGTTTCAAGATTTGGCATGTATTTCAAGGTAAGATTGTTGTTTTAACTACTGTAGTTCTCAAAATTATGCAAAACTTTGTATGCTGGATTTGTAACCAAATCTTGATGGAATTGAACAAAATTTTAGACTAAACTATTCTACATCCCTAGGGGAACATAGTGGTTAGTTGGGTGTTGAATGTAATTTTCCCATTTTTTAAAATTTAGACCGAAAAAGTTTTGAAAACAATGTTCTTCGGATAAAGTTTTCAACATCAGTTTTTGGGTTTTTTGGTCTTCTATGACCCGTTTGGGATTGAATTTTTGGTTGTAGGCTTGGGACATCGTGGGGGTCACTTTTAGAATTTTTGTTTAGGATTTCAAAAGTGGAGTCCATTATTCCAATTTTAGACCCTTTTGCCTAATTTCGCCCATTTCCTGAGATAGTACAACCAAACTAATCGGGTTGATGTTGTGAACTATATTTTAGCAGTTGAGCAGCTTTGGGAGACTGTCAGGAAAGGAAAAGCATGGTTGGACTGATTCAAAGTTGAGGCGACATTTTCCATGTAGGCTAGGCGTTCCCTAAACCTTAGATTGACTGTAATTATATGCATGTTGAGCATGAAATGTATGTAAGATGTTAGTAGTGTCTGATAAGCACAATGTTGTGGTTATGGGGTTCTGATCTGCATAGTTTTCAGTGAATATCTTAATCTCGATGCATGTGTGTATATTTATTGATATTGCTAAGTTGAAGAAAGGTCTAGTAAGTGTCGTATATAGGTCGATGCTAGGGACTGATACATATTCTGATTTGACTAACATCTATGGGTGTGTGTTTCCTGATATCGATATGATATGATGCCCGTAGGACCACTTGTTGATTTCTTGTCACATTATGACATGATTCTTGCATACTATGATATTGTTGATCCTATCTGTTAGGAACACTTGTGATATCCGTTTTATCACTGCATTTTTAGTTCCATTACCTACAGTTGGCTAGATTATAGCATGGTCCCCTGTGAGCCTGATTCTATCCCGATTATTGAGGTTTACGCTCTTGTGTGTTGTCGTTAGCCGTTAGGTTGGTTTTGCTTATATGAGACTAAGAGAGACTTGTCATTAGCCATGGGATTGGGTGACTATGGATTTGTGGGATACCTATTTTGAGGGCATCATTGCCTACGTTGACTCTGGGCATGGCATGGCATGGAGTTCTGGATCCAGATATACTGGTTAAGTAAGTGATTATTGATAACTTATCCTATATAATGCTCCCTTTACTATTGAGCACTGGTAGTCACGTCTGAGAGTTCGAGTCCTAGATGATGCTCCCCGTAGTTTGAGTCCCGGTGGTTACCACTATGATGCCAGGTGGCGGATGCAGATTTCAAGGATCGTGCATCAGTTGAGTTTTTTATCGAGGACCCCATTGATTATTCTATGGGGTGAGGCCCCATGATTGATCCTTGATGTGAGACACTACTGATTATGCTAAGGGGATTCTTTCTCCCGGGGGGATACGTCCCACCATTTTTTTATGGTCAGACCACTTAGCCCGGGCTGACTGTCCAACCGGAGGCCAGGTCAGAAGGCCTAGGTGTTTGAGTCCCCGTGTGATACCACTTTTGATGGGTTGAGGACCCTATCATTAAATTGATGTTAGGGTTGTGATGCCATGTGGAGGATGTAGATTCTGAGGATTGAGCGTCGATTGAGTCTTGGGTGGGGGACCCCATTGATTATTCTTGGGGGCGAGGCCCAATGACCGATCCTTGATGTGAAACACTATTGATTATGCTAGGAGGATTCATTCTTCCACGAGGGATACGTCCTACCATTACATTTATGGTCAGATCACTTGGCCCTGGCTGGCTACCGGACTGGAGGCCAGGTCAGAAGGCCTTAGGGTTTGAGTCCCCGAGTGATATTAGGGGTTTGAATTCCCAAGTGATACCATTTTTGATGGGTCGAGGGCCTAGTTATTAATTTGATGTTAGGGGCTAAGGGCTCGATCGTTTACCCATAGATCCAGGGTGTACCCTCTGGGCTTATGGGGGCTCGAGGGCATTTAGGCTTAGACCCTAGGGTTTTACACCAACATATAACTAACCCTGGTTCTGTGATGTTGTGAGCAAGGCTTTGGGATGGTTCTATGGGGTTCTGTGAGATTCTGTGATGGTCTATTAGTTCTATAATGGGAATGGGTGTACCTCTTGGGCTTATGGGGGCCCGGGTGACGTACAATCATAGATAGTAGGACTTTATACCCATGTACAGTAGCTTCTCGTTCAGTGATAGTTGAGATGTGAGTTCACTCGATTTCATCTGAGGGTGTGTGTTCATTCTACCGTGGTTGGTTTAGTTGATGTTATGGGGTGATTTGATAGGTCTAATACTTTTAGATATATTTGAGCTTCCTTATGCATTTATTTCACTCAGTTGGCCGATAATGCCTACTGGGTGCCTTATTCTGGTACTCACCCCTACTTCTGCATCTTCCCATGGTGCAGGTCTAGGTACCAATTGATGGCACTGATTTCTTGGGATTCAGGAATGTAGGAGACTACTTTTGGTGAGCACCAGCAACTCTGGTTTTGTCAGTCTCCTTCTTTTGATGGTCGTCTTTTGTTGTCAGACTCTGGTCACATACAGTAAGACTATGTATTTGTAGGAGCACTCTCAGGTTGTATATATTATATTATGTTTTTGGCTATGTACCTTCCGTTTACTATGATTATGTACAACTGACTTTCATGTTCTGGGTAGATTCTGTTATATGTTATTGCTATGTTAGTGGACTTGACTAGATGCTAGAATAGGTGTCCTTAGGTTGGTCTTTTAGGTTTCCAGTAGGTTGGACCTAGAAGGCCTCATTATGACTGAAACCGGGTTGTGAGATAATATTTTTATTCTTTCCAGGTACGTAAGGCTATCATAACATTAAATTGAGTTCGTACAAGTGCCCCACATTTGAGCTTCCATTTTGAATATGTATTGAGTTGAGTAAAAATATAGGTTTTTAATAATAATTGAGTTGATTCTTCTTCTATTGAGTTCTATATTGTTATGCATCGGTATTATTATAATAATAATAATTATCTCTCATACTATTAGGATTGTCATTCATGGTTCCTTTTTCATAAACCCTAGTTGAGTTGTTGATCATGGTTTTCTCATACATTATTTGATGTTGAGATTCATAATTTTCATGTATTAAATAAAGTATCTTTTTAACTCAAGATTAAGCATGTTTTGAATAAAATTAATAGCTTTCATGAATAAAGTAAAGTATAATTTTCGATTCAAGATGGTATGTGTTTTAATGCGTTTTGATGAAATTGAGAATTGAGTTAAATGGTGTCTTGAGAAAGAGTATTAAATATGATGTAAATAATTTCAAAAATACATTAATTGATGAAAGATGATGATGATGATGTTTTGACATAAGTTTGAGCTTAATGCTTAGAGTTAACATCCAATGAGACTAAATGCGATAATTTTAGTATTTTACTAGATTCAATATATGAGAACATCATCTTGGGAGTAGTATTGAGTATCAATTAAGGTAAGAGTATAATTAACTTAAATCCCATAAATTATGTAGCCAACATAGGATAAGGGTTATGCCTCTTTTGTTCCAAAAGAGGACTTTGATTATTGGATCCTTTGATATGATATTATTTAGTCTAGCAAGGTATTGGATGGATGTGGCAACAAAATCACTTCGTTGTATGATTGTTTTGCTCATAGTTGGTGGCTATTAGTTAGAGAAACTCCTTAAGAGTAAAAGTATACTATTTTACTGAGTTGCATATGCATATATAGTTTTGGTGAATTTAATTGATGAAAGCCTTGATTACATTGTTTTGATCTATTATAGAATATTGATATGAGATGAGATAATTCTTTTTTTAGTATTTGGATGCATGTTGTTTCGATTTAGCCTTATTACATACCACATATTTCATGTACTAACATCAGTCGATGTTGCATCTTTTCATGATGCAGATACAGGTGTTAGGGATCATCAACATGTGATTCATTGAAGATTGTGAGCATTCTCAGAGTTTTGTCAGACCTCCTAGCACTCAGAGGGTTATCTTTTATTATTATTGTCCTTTTTTCTTAGTTTGAGGAAGCCTTGGGATTTTCTTAGCACCTTTATAGTTATTGGAGACTTCATGGACATAGTCAAATTGATGTACTTGAACTTTTGTTTGAAAATCATTCTTATTGATAAAGAGTTGACTATTGCGGTTATTTTATTATTGATTATGACATTCCTGAGACCACACAATTTCTTATTTTATTCTATAATGTTTCTACAACTTGAGCGTGTGATGAGATCAAGTGGTTCACTTAGGAGTCAACAATTCTTTTTGAGTGTCGTCCACACCTAGGGTACCCTTTCGAAGTGTGACTAACATAGGTTTTGAGCACAAGGTTTAAGAATCCTAATATTTCTATGAAGTTCGTGTCTAGTAGAATCTTTCTTATGGGTGTTCCGTGTACCACACTTATAATCAGGAGGCTGTGGAACATTAAAAAAAAATCACTTCATTGTATTTCGACTTAGTATGATAAAGTATAACTCTGTAAAAGTTTCTTTCTAACTTGTGCATTACACATTTTTTTAAAAATGCCTCCAAAGCACTCCACAAGCCAGATAAGCACTACCAGCTTTGAGGTCCCGATAATAAAAGCATCTACAGTTTTAAGGACTAGAGGAAAACCTACGAGGACCAATGAGGCTCCTCAAATGCTTGCTGCTATGACCAATCCAACTATAGAGGATGAGGTTAGGGGAGCTATATCTATATTAACCAAATTTGTAGCAGACCAGGAAGGTCAACAAAATACCCCTTCAAGAGCAGTAATACGCAAGATACATAAACTTTCGTGAAGATAAGTGATTTCCTGAGAGGATGAACCCACCAGACTTCATAGGGTCTAAGGTTGATCAGGATCCACAAAATTTTATTGATGAGATGTGGATGTTCTGAAAGTTATGCATGCTACTAAGACTGGGGGAGTGGAACTTATTTCCTACCAACTCAAAGACGTAGCCCACATTTTGTACAACCAATGGAAGGAGAGTCGAGGTGAGGATACAGAGATTACCACTTGGAATGAGTTTGAAGGAGCATTCATTGATCATTTCTTTCCCAGGGAGTTGAGGAAAATCCAAATTGGAGGAATTTGTAAATCTAAAATAAAAGGGGAATATAGTCAAGGAATACAACCTTAAGTTCACTCAACTATCCAGATATGCTCTAGAGATGGTCTCGAACATGATAGATAGGATGAGGAGGTTTGTGTCTAGCTTGAGTAGGCATGCAAAGAAGTATTGTAAGGTTATGCGGATGATTTCTGACATAGATATCTCTAGGCTTGTGGTGTATTCCCAATAGGGGGAAGATGACAAGAGAAAAGATAGACAAAAACACTTGATCAAGAGGGCAAAGTTGGATGGGCAGGTTTCTAACAAACAGATGCAAGGTAAGAATGATCGGTCTTTCTTCTAGAAGAGGTATTCTAATTATGCACCATCATCAATGAATGCACTTACTCAAAAGGGTCAGCAAAATTATAGCACTCAAAGTTCATAGAAGAAAGGGACTATAGACTAAGGGTCAAAGAGAAATACCCTTTTGGCAAGTGTGGTAAGATTCATATAGATGAGTGTCATGTTGGTTCTAATGCTTGCTTAACATATGGTCAAGCAAACCATTACAATGAATATCTAATGGATAGGCCGAATGATGGGGGCAACAAAGTTTTGGAACGTGCTACAAGAAAACTCAGCCAAGGTGATCAGAGAGTTCTTAATAATGGTTCAGGTGGAGGTACGAACCATCTTTATGCTATAGGTAATTGGCAAGATATAGGAAATTTGCCTAATGTTGTGTCTAGTATGCTTCAAGTCTTGGCTTGCTTTCTCCAGGTGGAATGTTGTCTTTTGTGAATGTTTATCTATCTAATAAATATTCTATAGTTGACCGTAGAACTGAGTTGTCAAGTTTCTTTTTTCTAATGAGCCTGTCAAAGAGTAGAAGGGTAGTCCCCTAGTGCCTAAGAGTTATTTTATTTCTTACCTTAACGATAGAATGTTGATCTCCAATGGGTGTATATATCATATAGTCCGACTCAAAGAGGTTGATAATGAGACCCTATCTCTTGAGTCTGTCCCTAATTTTAAGGAGTTTTCTAAAGTCTTTTCTGATGATCAACTCGAACTATCTCCTGATAAGGAGATAGACTTTTGGACTAATGTTCTTTCTGATACTCAACCTATATTTATTTCTCTATATAGAATGTTTTCTTCTTAGTCAAAAGAGAAAATAAAACATATTCTTGATAAGGGATTCATTATTCTGAATGTCTCACCAAGAAGTGCTCTCGTCCTATTCATATGAAAAAAAGATGGGTCTCTTATGATATGTATTGACTGTCACCAAATGAATAAGGTCACCATTAAGAATTGGTATCCTCTTCCTAGGATAGATGGGCTCTTCGACCAACTTCTAGGTGTCACACACTTCTCTAAGATAAACCTCAGATTAGACTATCATCAGTTGAAAGTGAGGGAATATGACATCTTGAAGAAGGTTGTTCAAGCCCATTATGGTCACTTTGAGTTTCTTGTTTTGTATTTTAGTTTGACTAACATAATTGTGGCTTTTAAGGACCTTATAAAATGAGTATTCAAGCCATGCATGGGCATATTTGTTATTGTGTTCATCAATGACATATTGCTCTATTTCAAAAATAAGGAAGAGCATACCAACAATCTTTGAATTATTCTCTAGATTCTCAAGGATAGATAATTATGTGTTAAGTTCTCCAAGTGTGAATTTAATCATGAAATTTTTAGGCTGCATCATATCTTGTGAAGGTATTGGGGTTGATACTCAGAATATTGAGGCAGTGAAGAATCAGTCCAAACCTACTACTCCAACTAACATAAGGAGCTTCTTGGGTTTGGTTGGTTACCTGCGATGGTTTGTTAAGGGACTTTTCTCCATATCCATCCCATTGTCCAAGTCGACTCAGAAAAAAGCTAAGTTCTAATGCTTATATGCTAGTGAGAAATGCTCCCAAGAGTTGAAAACTACATTGACTATTGCGGCAGTATTGTCCCTACCTAATGGAACTAATGGTTTTGTTATCTATTGTAATGTGTCTAGAGTTAGTTTGGGGTGTGTGTAGAAGTAGAAAGGTAAGGTTATAGCTTATGCTTTCAAGAAACATAAGATCAATGACAAGAATTATCCAACTCACGACCTTGAGTTGACAGCGCGCAGTAGTATTTTCTGTCAAAATATTATTTCACTATTTTTATGGGGTACATGTAGATATGTTCACTGATCAAAAGAGCTTTCAATACATTTTGGTAAGGATTTAAACTTGAGGTAGAAAATATGGCTTGAGTTGCTCAAGGATTATGAGATGATCATTTATTACCACTTAGGCAAGGAGAATGTTGTTTCCTACA
Source organism: Solanum aculeatissimum (assembly GCA_038996855.1). Classification (NCBI taxonomy): domain Eukaryota; kingdom Viridiplantae; phylum Streptophyta; class Magnoliopsida; order Solanales; family Solanaceae; genus Solanum; species Solanum aculeatissimum. Next base: position 18,594 of record JBCEWC010009406.1, read on the forward strand.
CACTTAGTAGAATGTACATGGGTAGTACTATACACCTTGAAGAGAAGAAGAGAGAACTAGCGAAGAAAGTGCATGGACCTGCATGATTGGGATTCCAACTTGTTAATTCCGATGATGGTGGAGTTATTTTGCAAAATAGCTTAAAATCATCTCTTATAGTAGAGGTTAAGGAGAAGAAAGAC
>JBCEWC010009407.1:0-18772 GCA_038996855.1 Solanum aculeatissimum
TAACCATGCATATGCCATGAATGAAGTTCAAGATCATGGGTAATGGAATTCAAACTTGATTTAACAATTTGAAAGACTATAGATCTTAAAACATGTAGAAATCCATAAATAAGCCATAATTAAAATTACCCATGCTTAGTTAAATCATGAAATTAAACATGCAAGTTGAACAATTAGGGTTTCATACATCACCCATGAAATCAAGTGTAAAATCATGTTTAAATCACCTAAAAGCTACAACACTCAAGTTGAGTGAAACCAACTTGTGTTGCAAAGATAACTCAAATAGCTTCAATTTGATATGTGGTAGATCACATGGTTCATCCCACATCAAACTTTATTACTGTTTGAAGTACACTGCCAAAACTTTCCCACTAGGCCACTAACTAGCCCAATTTGCATTCAGCCACTTAAACTCAACCCGTCGCTACCAAAACTCAACCATGGCTTGTAGTACATCATAGAATTCCAACCATAAGTAGATTTCGAAAAATTTTGGGTTGTTACAAAAACTTTCAAGGAACAATTTCCAACATTGTTATTAATTAATGGCACAATGCAAGAACACAAACACTTAGTCTTACAAAATTCATGAAGGCCAAATTTTGCTTAAGAATGGTCTTCTTAAGCCTTTAAATAGACCTTAGCACCCAGTCACATGCTACAATTCTCAGTTGACATCCCCAACTGATAGGCAACAATTTGTTACTCAATTTACAAGCCTTTATCTATAATGTTAAGAAACCTATAATGGCTAGTAATTTCCAAAACTATCCACCTGCCTACGCATGTGCAAGGTACACATGGGAAACCTTCAAATATTCTGCCAAACCACTACCTCAGCTGCCCTGCTTCATGCCTTCGCACGTGCCTTCGCCATGCCTAGGTCCTTCCCCATACAACTTGCCATTTTGGCAAGTTCCTTGAGTCATTGTCCTTGTATAACCTTTAGCCTTAAACCTTTTTATCCATGATCATTCCACGACCATAACCTTGCATTTTCTTGGCTTGCAAAACCCTTTTCATGACTTAGCCACGTCTTACCTTCTATGCCTTATCCACGCCAATGCAAATTACTTCCTTCACTTAAGCTTAATATTGACCAAAGTCATTATGCCATGGATAGGTTCATCGTGTAAATCCTTAGCCAAGCTCGAGTCACTCGAACCATCAAGCTGAGGGTTTAATAAACTTCCCCCACCAGATGGTCTCATTATCCTAGATGGAGCAGAATCCAATTTCTCTTTAATTTTGTCCTCAAACTACCATAATGATGATCCTTTATCCCAAGTTGCATCACAAGCCTACTTCCCTTACCATTGAATTGGGAACTTTGTCTATCTATTTTTTTTACCATGTCCCAAGGTTCTTTGATTCAGAATCTTCTTAATCTATTCTTCGAACTATGTCTGCATGATAGGAGGAGCAAGTCTGATTTTTGACATTGTTGGTTCCTCGACATTTTCATGGAGAGTCTTCAGATAGCTCACATGAAATGTAGGGTGCATCTATAGTCTTTCTGGAAAATTCAGTCGATAAGAGACTTTACCCAATTTTTTTAGAACTTTAAAAGTTCCATTATATTTGAAAATTAGCCCACGATGAATTGTCTAACTACTGATTTTCTTCCAAATTTGTGGATTAAGTTCCAATAACACTTTGTCTTTAACCTAGAATTCCAAAGCACGTCAATGTCTATCAGCATACTTTTTCATCCATTTTGTTGCCTTCCTCAAGTTTTCCTGCGCTTCATCTAGCATTTTTTATCTAAAGCATACCTATTGGAAGAAGGACCTGTGCAAGTTGTAGCAAATCTATGCACTATCTAATAACTCAATGTAGTTCCTTTGACTTGCAGTCACATAGTGTTTGAGATACTTCTCAAGTAGATGATTGATTCTTTTAGTTTATCCATAAGATTGCGGGTGGTTTTCGATTGAAAGATTCAAATTAGTGCCTATCATATTGAATAAAGAAGTCCAAAATTGACCAGTGAACCTAGTACCACGATCACTCACAATATTCTATGAAACACCAATGTTTTTCACCATATTTTTATAGGATAACTCAGTAGCTATTTCAGAAGAACATAAGGTAGGAACAACAACAAAGATATCGCATTTTCAGAAGGTATCATCTGCAACCATGATCAATATCTTTCCATCCACTTTTGGAAATTCGCTAATGAAGACCATTGAAATACAAGACCATGGCTACTCTGCAATGGTTAGAGATTGTAATACACTAGCTTCTCTCTTCCGTTTTGTCGTTCCCAATTGACACACCAGACATGACTATACATAGGCCACAATGATGTCTTCCATTTTTTGCAAAAATATACTTTGGGATAGTAATTCCATCATCCTTAACACCTGGATGTCTAGCATAAAAAATATCATGTGTTTCTTTTAGGAGTTTTCTTCGTATCCTATCATCTTGAGGAACAACAATTCTCCCCCCTTTGAAACAAAGCACATCATCCTCAATCTTATACCATCAAACTGTGACTTCTTTGACTTGATCCATTAACTTAACATATAGTGAACCATATGCAGCACTAACTTTAATCTTATCGAGAAAATAAAATTCAAGTCTGGTAATTGCATAAACAGTAGCAAATACCTCTTTGCGACTTAAAGCATCAGCCACTTGGATTTGCTTTTCTTGCTCATGTATCAACAAAATTTATTCTCTACTAATATCTCTTGACATCTCATCCACTTTGAAATCAATTTCTATTGTGTTTTGAAGTATGTATTAGCCATATTGTTCGTATTGACAACAAACTTTGTTCCTAGGAGATAAAGCATCCAGGTTGAAAGACAATGGAGTACTGCTACCATCTTCTTTTCATCAACTAAATGACTTTGCTCCGTAAGATTCAACTTTTAGCTCTCGAAAGCTACAACATGTTAATTTTGTACTAGCACACCCCAACAACATAATCATAGACATACGTGTACACTTCAAATGATAGATCAAAGTCAGGCAACCTCAATATTTTCTTAGAGGTAATGAACTTCCTTAATAAGTTGAAAGCCTACTCCCTAGCGTCTGACAAAGACCATTTCAGGTCACTTTATTCAAAGCCCTATAATCAACACACACTCTAAGACTATCATCTTGCTTTTTCTAAAAAGAACAGATACAAAAAATGGAGCCTTTGACAAGTAAATCATCCTTGCATTAAGAAATTTAGATAATTTCTTGCAAAGTTCAGTCAACTCAAATGAAGACATGCAGTAAGAAGCTCATGTTTGTGGCACTGATCTAGAAATAAGTTTGTTCTTGTTATCAATTCTCTCCTTTAAGGCAATTCATTTAATAGTCCAGGGGTATCACATCCTTCTAATCAATTAGCAACTTTGCAACATCATTATGAACATCAATCTACACATCTGGTTTCACTTCCACCAAGGTAGCAAGATATGCAAGTTCACCCTTCTTCAAGCCCTTCTCGAAACATATAGCCGATAGTAATATAGTGGTTCTGGTGTTCTGCTCACTTCCCTCGTCAAAAGGGTGGATTCGCTAAATAAGGAATTGGAGCAACTTTAAACTTAATATAAGTCAAATTCAACAATTTATTGAAGCCATCAAGTGGCAATACTTTAAATATATGCACACTAGACCAGTACTCAATTCTTAAAAGGCATATTTACTACCCTGCCATGGTTTGGTTGTGCAACAGAGTTGACAACTTTCATCTTTATTGGAATATAAGGCACTTTCAATATTTATTCTTAAATGATCTTTAAGGCAACCAAAGTGTGAGTAGCATTTGTGTCTACCATTGCAATCACATTCTTGTCCTTAATCTTCATTTCAACGTACATCAAAGTTCCATAAGCATCAGCTAAATCATCTACCAACTCGACCACACTAATATAGGCAACATCCTTTATGACTGTCAGGACGCGACCTTCCAGGTCATGATGATGGTTGTTAGATCCCACCTATAGGAAAGACAACCCCAACCCAAGGTACCTATCTGGAATCACTAACATAGGAACATTACCAATTTACAAATAACACAAAAAAACTTACCCAGAATTAGGAAGTCATCTGCACAGAGCCACTATAGACGCAAGTACACCCATACACATATATACATATTAATAATATACATAACCAAGAGAAGTTCCTATATATACAAGCTAACTACGCTGTACAAGGCCGATGTCTAGATACAAAAAATGGCCACCAAAATAGAAGGAGCCTACATAATGTAGGGGTGAGTACCGGTAAAAGGAACTCAGTAGGCATCAACGACCGACTGAGTGAAACATAGTTAATACAAAATGCCCAAATGTATAAACTTGAGTAAAGCTAGAAAATCTGAACTCAATCCAACAGTGAGTATATCAATGACATCATCATATCCCAATGGTCAGAACCAAGAAGCGTATCACAACCCAACTGATAGAATCACAGCTAAAACCATACAAACAATATCACATGGTCAAGGGGTTGGGTTTTACGTGGGTGTAAAGACCTAATATCTATGCATGTACGCTCTCTGATCCCCATAAGCCCACAAGGTACACACATGCACAACCAAGGTGTCAAATGGTGATCTGGTGGAGAGCATGTAGGACAGTGTAACCCCTTCTAGCTCATGGTATTTGAACCCTGATCTTATATCAGAATGTGACACCTAGTCCTATGTATCGTGTCGGCATACGACACCTAAACTTGGAGCCTATATATAAAATAGTGCAAAGAATTCCTCATGTGAGAATAAATACCCTTAATTATGGCAGAATGTGCCATCCAATCCTGGAATATATGTCGTGTCAAGCTGTGACACCTAATCTTAGAATGTCGTTTCAGGCCGTGACATCGAATCCTGTAGGCCTCCTAAGGCCCCAATGTACATGTAACTGTGTAGATCTATGTATAGAAACTCTAGGGAAGTGTTCACTTTAGCCTAGGCTAAGGCCTAAACAGAATAGATCACTAGAGGTGTCTTACCTTTCTAGAATAACACAACAGTCGAGCCGATAATAGTGATAACTCACTGAGGAAATAATGTGCCGCTCCACCGGTAATGTGGCAATCTCTGGCATACGATGGTAGACTGAAGAGCTGATTTATACAAACAATTTCTCATACCATAGATAGCCGACAGAACCCTAGGGAATATAGAACACATTTCCCGAATAGAATAATATCCCCATCCCTGACCCACCAGAGGTTCAAAATCATCATGTCTTATGTCAAGAGCCATGGTGCTCAGTCAAAATCACAAGCAATAATATTTCTCATAATACAGTTTGTTTCCTAGTGTTAGATATGTTTAGCAAGTCTACCAGTGACCAACAACATTATATACATATACATATCATAGAAGTAGTACAAAATCATGCCCAAGTAGAGGCAAGTATATCACAAATAGACAACCACAATTATTCAGTGTAAACAAGGACAATCATAGTTATGCAATAGGTATCCCAAACAATCAGGGCTATCAGAAACACACGCGCACGCACACACACACATATCTATATATATGGAAAACTCCATAGCACAAAGTACAATCAACAATTAGCCTCACAAGTATCATTTATCGGTAGCATCAGGCTACATATGCATACATACAAGAGTCAAGGCAAGTATACATACCTGTTACATGGTATCAACCCATATCTAACCTTTACCAGACCTTTTTGTAGTTTAATAGTGCCAGAACTCAGCTAAAATACTGGCTACAGCCAATATAATACTAAATACAATATTTGGCATCTCATACCATCATATACAACACATACTCAATAATTCCAGTCCATATACAACACATCCACATATTTTCAGCTCAGTCTAAGAGTTAAAAAAAAGCATAGCCTACCTAGAAGGTGGTTCCTCACGCTCTATATTAGTCCACTTGAGCTTTTTCCTTTTTGATCACCTCCACACACTTCTCAACTATCAAAACATGAATGAAAAGATCAATAGGGCTGATTAGAGTGTAAAATCTCAAGAAACGGAGGAAATTATATAAATTATGACTGAAATAAAAAAAACATAAGTACCCCAAATCTATATCCAAAAATTGAGCCTTAAACAAGTCCCAGAATAAGGAGAAACGACCAAAAAATCAAATTACATTTCTTATCAAAAAAACTTTTCTTATAACAACTTCTTAGTCCCATTATTAAAAAATACAGCCAAATAAAAATAATCCAAACCTAGGTCAACATGCGTCTCAAAAAGTAGTACAATTTAGACACAAATTTTACTTAATTCTGATAAGAAATGGTCAATATATCACATCATAATGTTTCTGATAGTTTATCGTAATACAATAAGCAAAGAAAGTACTTTTTACCTCGAAATGCATGCAAAAGCTGAAATCTGAGGTCCCCAAAATATTCCTTGAAAATTCCATACAATTTAGCCTTTTAAATCGCTTGATTTGGATATAAAGTTATGGCTGCTAAAAAATTGGCCCTCTTTCCTCACGTTGCTCGCCTTTTAAGGCTGGCCACCGCCCATGCCAAAGGTGTGGGGATGAGGGCGCGTGCACCTCCATGTGCACGAAGACATGGCCCTGCTGTACTGCACCAACTTTTATAAAAATTTCTTCGGAGTGTTCTCGGCCCATCTGATGTCCGTTTTACGAAAATAAAATATGTAAGTATATGGTTTTAGATGTTACAAATCCAACGGTATGGTCGGAATTTTCAGCAGATGTTCCTATGATAAAGTGAGGGTCCCACTTCTTTCCAACTAATTTTAGTAAAAAGAACTAAGGGGGCTAAAATGCATCTAGAATTCCTCACCATCCAACGAAAAGTCATTCTAGGCTACATTCGACGTTCCGGAGCTGACCATGCCATCAAAATTCCATTTAGAGCATATTTACCTATGTTTTTAAAGAAAACTAGTTTTAACTTACTATTGTATTGATTTTTCAATTTTTGACTTAAACTCACAATAGGGCCCCCAAACCTCAGTCCAACCACGCTCTTGGCCTAATTCGGCCGTTCCGGAGCTAATGAAATCGTTAGAATTGTATTCCAAGGATGTTTAATAGGACTTTACCCCATCATTTTTACAGTTATACTTTATATTTACCTCATAAACTCACGTAAATTACAAAAAATACTCATCCAATAACCTTACCAACAGTCCCGACAAGTCAAAACTAGCCCGAGGTCAGTATCCATATGCTCAAATAAGTGAAATAATCGTAGAAACACAAAAATGACCTAGGGGCATTACAACATTCCCTACTAATAGAACTTCCATCTGTGAAAGTAGAGATAAAGGCATACATGATGACTCAAATAAGTCGGGCTACAATTCCTACATATCTACCTCCAACTCACATGGAGCCTCCTCGATTGGTCAGTGATTCCACTAAACCTTAACAATGTTTGTAGTCCTGGAATGCAACTGTCTATTATCCCTAGCTAGAATAGCTACCGACTCCTCAATAAATGTTTAATGGTCATCTAAGTCAACTAAATCATACTGAAGCACATATGACTCATTAGGAATATTTCGGCTCAATTTCGATACATAAAAGATGGGGTGTATAGAAAAATAAGTTAGTGGTAGGGCTAACTCATATGCAACATTCCCGACCCATCTAGAATTTCAAAAGGCCCAATATACCAGGGGATGAGCATACCCCATCTACCAAACTGCATGACTTTTTTTAAGAGGGATATCCTCACAAACACTCTATTTCCAATCTTACATCACAAAGATCGACATGTCTGGTCGGCATAGCTCTAGTGCCAACTCTAAGCTATCCTTAGTCTATCCTAGATAACTTCAACCCTAGCTAAGACATCCTGCAATAAGTTTTTGTTGTACAGGCCTGACTTTGTATACTCAAACAACCCAACAAGAGTACGACATTGTTGACCATATAGTGTCTCAAATGGGGCCATCTGAATGCTAGTGTGATCGGTGTTATTATAAGCAAACTCGAATAGTGGAAAAAACTAGTCCCACTAACCTCTAAACTCCAACATACAAACTTGTAAGATGTCTTCCAGAACCTGTATATTGGGGTCAGGCTTTCCATCGGTTTGGGGCTGAAATGTTGTGCTCAAATCAACCTGGGTGCCCAAATCCAGCTGAAAACCCCTTAAAAAGCTAAGGTAAAATATGATCCTTGGACAGGTATGATAGATACTAGCTCCTCATGCAACTGAACTATCTCCTGAATTAAAATCTGAGCCAATCTCTCAGCACTGAAGGTAGAATGAATAGGGAGAAAATGTGCAGATTTAGTCAATTGATCCACTATAACCCAAATACTATCATAACCCATGGAAGTGTGAGAGAGGCCCACAAAAACATCCATAGTCACTCTTTTCGACTTCCACTCGGGAATGGGTAATCGATGGAGTGTCCCATCACGTCACTGGTGCTCAACCTTTAGCTATTAGAAACTAAGACAACACGAGACATAATCAACAATATCTCTTTTCATGTCATCCCGCTAGTAATGTTGTCTCAAATCTGGATACATCTTCGTCGTACCTAGGTTGATAGAGTATCTAGAGTCATGTACCTTACAGGATAACAAATGTATCAAATCCCACACTCTAGCAACACACAATCGGCTATCAGATCTGAGGACTTTATCAGAATCAACTCGTCATGACCCAAAATTGAATCGTGATTAAAGGAGAATGAAATCAAGAGAAAACCATCATAACATACCATAACAATCCAAAAATATGGAGTCATGAGTACAAGAGAATCTAAATAGTACGAAAGAGTAAATACAACTATCTCAAAACAAGGTACAAAGTTGTCTCATAATATCTTATATAATGTGTAAACGGAAGCAATAAAGAAAATCCCAAATATCCACGAAGACTAGATGTTTGAGCCTCACTAGTAAGATCAAGATGGATGCAGAATAACTCTACTAGATTGAATCAACTACTCTATGTGGGTCACTGTGCTCGATCTGCAGGGAGAAAACAAAGTAGGGGTGAGTATACCAAAATGTACCCAGTAGGTTTAACTAACTTAGTAATAGAAGTTGAACATCGATGGTACGATATAATAAGAGATATAAACACAATGCATAGAACTCATCAAGCCATATACCATGTATCTCACACCATGCCACCGGCCTATAGACTAGAAATATCATAATAACTTGACCTTATCACCTACTCGTGTTCAAGGAATATTACAATGTCTCGACCTTTCCACTTGTCTGTCGTTAAGGTGTATCACAATGTCTCAGCCTTTCCATTTGCCCGTCGTCAAGGAGTATCACAATGTCTCAACCTTGCCACCATCCTATGGTTAAGAGGTATCACAACATCTCAACCTTTCCACCTACCTGGGTCAAGGGATGAAAAAATGAATAAATACAAGTTAATGATACAATCCAGATATGTATGTATGTATGTATGTATATGTGTATATATATATATAATAACATCGTAAAGAGAATATTGACACATGAGTCTCAAATAATCATATAAAATAATATCAAGTGTTGCAACTAGTTCTCAAATTATCAACATATCTCGGATCATCATAATTATATCAATAGCCAACAATATCAACAATACTGGACCTCACTTCTCCTAATTATGCAAGTATATCAATAATACCAAACCTTACTCGTCCAAAAATATACCCATGATCCTCAAAGTATCTCATAAGACATAAAATTACCACAATTACCCAATTGATATCACAAGTCTCATATTATCACAGTTAACATCTCAAATTATCCCAATTGAGAATATCTTATCTCAATTTAATCAGCAGGATTACAATTTACTGAAATTCGGTCTAACCATGATCACATCTCCATCAATACTCCAACATATTAATCCATTTACTCACGATTCATTCTAGATCTCACAATAAACACATAAACAAGATCAATAACTCAAATCCAGTCCCAAAAGGGTTGGTCGAACCTACCTCAATGTCAAAACTGCACTCGGACAAGCTTTCAATCAACTCAATCCCCTAAATGATCCTCTAATCGATAAACCACAATAGATACTACACATCAAGAGAAGCATTTTTATACCCATATTGGCATGAATTAGGCTAGGGGCAAAATAGTCAAATTTAGGGCTAAAACCCAAAGTTTCCTAATCTAGATGTTAACTTTAAAATAAAGTTCTACACAAAATATTGAGTTCATAGGTGAAAATCCCACTAAAATTGTGTTTATGATGAATGAGAAATCAACATTTAAAGTTTGGAAATCATAGTGTAATAATCCCTAATGTTGGATATTCAAATTTATGAAACTTAAGACAAAATCAAGATAAAACTTTATGAATATAAATAGAAAAGTTTTAGAATCATTTACCCAAAAAAATTATTTGAAAATCTTTATTCAAAATATCCCCAAAATCTTTGAATGTTCGAAAGTGGAGTAAAAATGGGGACTTATGGATTTATCACTGTTCAATCACAAAAAGTACTTTGCGAATGCGGGTGGGGTGCCGCAAACACGGAGAAGTTTCGATAAAATGGCCTCCGCGATCATAGAGACCAACTCGGGAAAGTGGAGAATAAACAGAAGAGGGGCCACACACGCACTACCTAGACCACCAGGAACGCGAAGGCTTCACTGCGAACGCGAAGAATAGATGTGCCTACACCAGATATCAGATATATCAACAATGCCTAATCGAATTCTCAACTCAAAACTCATCCAGATTCAGAATTTCACAAACGAAATATGTATTTGTACTAGAAATAGCGATTGGTACTCAAAGGCATCATCAAAAATCGGGTTCAAAGCCTCCTCACCACATTTACTAGTGATACTTGAATAAACTAGTTTAAAACTTAGAACACCAAAACTGCCCTCGGCAACTCTGAGAAATGTTTCGAGACCATTACTAGTGTTAGTTTCACCATTTGGAGCTACTGAAATTGTCAAAATTTTGATTCCAGCTTCTGAACTCTGAATGTTGACCAAAGTTAAACTTTGATTCTAGAAACAACTCAAAACAAACCTTTGGGCCTAAAACCACATTTTAACTCCAAATTTAGCTCTGTAACTTCTCATACACACGTTTTGATATTCTGGAGCTAATGAAATTGATGGATCCCCGATCTGACATACGAAACTCAAAATGGTACGAAAAGTCATTTTTCAACAATTTATGCTTCCAAAAATCCCAAAACATAAAATTTTCATTTTTAAAACTCAAGATTTCAGTTCCAACGATACAAATAGTTCAAAATAGGCCCAATTCAATTAACGAAAGGGAAAAATAGTATTTTCACAAATAAGGCCAAAAATGACCAACCAGGTCATTACACATCTTTAACTTGACCACCAACACCCTGAATCACTCTATCTTTGAGGTCCACTGATGACTCATTCTCAAACTATGGGGAACAAATTTGATCAACAAATATAAAATAGGGCCCCAATGAAGACCAACACTCGATTAGGGTCTGAAATGTTTAATCGGACTAACGTGTTAGCTTGGGAATGGTTGTCCAAAGTTAAGGGTCACTCCTCTATAGTCAAAGTATGGTAGACTGCCTATACTCACTATTTTTCCACTCAAGGCATATAATATTACGTTTGGCTTGCATGAATGATATAAAATAGAGAGATCATTAATTGCCAATAGCTTAATCCACCGCCTCTATTTTGGAATTCAAATTCCGCTGAGTCATAATATACTCTAAGCTCTGGTGGTCTATATAGATGTCACAATGAACGCTGAATAAATAGTGTCTTTAGATCTTGTATGCAGGCACTACTGTCGCCAACTCTAGGTTGTGCTCGGGGTAGTTAGGTTCTTGGGCCAACAACTGATGAGAGGCATAAGCAATAACCCGACCTCTCAGCATTAGCATACAACCTAACCCAATACGAGAGACATCAAATAGACAACAAAGCTCTCCCCCTCAACAAGAAAGGTCAAAATAGGAGTAGTAGTCAATAACTCTTTCAACCTTAGAAAACTAGTCTCACACTCATTGAACCATACAATCGGCACCCCTTAATGAGTCAACTAAGTTAATAAAGCAGAAATAGTGGAGAAGCTTGCAAAAATCATTTGTAATACCCTACAAACCCCAAATAACTCAGAACTTCTGTCCGAGAATTAGGCGTAGACTAGCCATGAATAACCTCAATCTTTATCCAGATCTACTATAATACCCTCTTTGGACACCACTTGCCTCAGGAAAGTCACATACTCAAGACAAAACTTACACTTAGAAAATTTAGCATATAACCAGTGATTTATAGGATAATTTGAAGATGATGGGCATACTGCTCTCAATTTGTGAATATATCAGAATATCATCAATAATAACCACAAAAAAGGAGTCCATATATGGGTAAAATACATGGGTCATCAAGTTCATAAATGCTGCAGGGATATTAGTTAGCGCAAAAGGCATGACTAGAAACTCATAATGCTCATAATGGGTTGGAAATGTAGCTTTCGGAACCTCTACTGCCTGAATCCTCAACTGGTGATAACCTGATCTTAGATCAATCTTAGAAAATATCACTGCCCCCTCTGACTGATCTAATAGATCTTCAATATGCAGTAGAGGATAACGATTCTTTACTGTCACCCTATACCACTGTCGATAATCAGTACACATCCGGAGAGTCCCATCTTTCTTTTTTCACAAACAAAATAGGGACTCCTTAGGGAGAAACACTCGGCTATATGAAACCCAAATCTAGAAAACCTTGAAGCTAAGTAATAAGCTCCTTAAGCTCTCAGATGCCATCCATTACGATGGAATAAATAAGAGCTTAGTGCCTGGCTTAACCTCTATCGTAAAATCAACATCTCTCTCAGGTTGCAACCAAGGCAAATTAGCAAGAAATATATCAAGAAACGCATAAACCACAGGCACTGACTCCACAGTAGGAGTCTTAGTTGTCACATCTCGAATATGAGCTAGATAAGTCGAACACCCTATGGATACTAACATCTTAGCCTAAATGTACAATATAATACCAATCAGTACCCAACTAACAAATCCCTGCCATACAACTGGGGATATCCCCGGATCACCAAGGTAATAGTCTTGGCATAACAATCTAACACGGTATGATGTCGGGCCAATCAATCCATACCTAGAATAATATCGAAATCTAGGATATCAAACAATATTAAATCATCCCAGGCATCAAAAACCTGAAAAGTAACCATGCATTGTCTACCCATCTGATCTACCACTAGTGAATCCCCCACTAAGATCAATACACGGACCCAGAATAAAAGAGGGTCAGAACTCACACCCAAGCGACAAGCAAAGTACAAAGACACATATGATAAAGTGGAACCCAAATAAAATAAATTTTAAGCTTGTTATTGGCACACAATAATCATACTTGTAATGGCCTCATCAGAAGCCTCTACCTCTGCTCGTGATGGAGCTGCATAGAAATGGCTCTGGAAGCCCCCACCTCAGATATCATCTCTACCTCCAGTTATACCACCTTTAGCAGGGCCTTTGGAACCCTATGGAATCTCCTCGATGGCCTATCACTTGACACATTGAAATTTGACCATAATCCACCATACTCTCCCTCGTACCAAGGACGCTTATCGCTGCCCTCTTGAGCCACATGACTAAACTTCTCTAGAGAACGAGAATGATCAATAATATTAAGATAAGACCAACTTGATATCACCAGTGAATGCGTCCCCATCCTCAATTATGGGCTCAAGCGACACAAAAAATAACAGATACACTCCTGCCTGGTTTGTAGAATAGCTATGGCATAGTAAAAGAGCTCTAAGAATCTAGCCTCATAATGTGACAAAGTTATTTGGCCCTGCTCTAGCCGAACAAACTGATCCCGATACCTATCCCTGAAACTCGTAGGAACAAATTTGGTCATGAAGGCCTCTATAAACTTTGCCCAAGCCACACACAAGGTCGCTACTGGTCTAGTGTCTTGGTAAGTTTTCCACCACTATCTCGTGATCCTATCTAATTGAGATTCTATAAACTCCATATCTCGAGACTCTAGTAGTCTCAATGTCTATAGCCGCTATAGGCATGTATTCAGAAACTCATGTGAATCCTCTCTTGTGGCTGCTGAAAACCTCAGTGGAGACAATTGAAGCCTCTAGAGCGGCAAGCTCTGTTGGTGCCTAAACTGGGTGAGCTGGGGATGGGGTTTCACCTTATTTTAAGGCTTCTAGTACCGCTACAAACTGCCCTATAACCATCTGTAGCTCAGGTGTGACCATAAAGGCAAGGTGGGGGAACAAGTGCCTCCAGTTGTGGGAGAGTTGGTGCATCCTATGTTTGCCTGATGGGCTTTGGAGGTTGCTCCCTATCTGGTACAGATGGAGTCACCTTGCCTCGACCTGGAGTCTGACCTCCGCGTGACATGTTGGTGAAAGAATGAAATATTAAAATTCCTAGAATCGATAGACCATTAGTGAATCCACATAAATAGAGTCAATAACAAGGGGGAGTTTCCTAAGAATCCTTTAGATTATCGAAGATAAGTCACAGACACCTCTGCAACCATCTGCAGAACTCTACTAGACGCTACTCTATACAATTGAGACTAGTGAACCTAAAGCTCTGATACCAACTTTTCACGACCTAACCTTCCAGGTCATGATAGAACCTGTTAGATCCCACCTACAAGCAAGCTAACGCCAATACAAGGTACTTTTCCTGATCACTAACATAGCAACACTAGCAATATACAAATAACAAAAGCACAACCTACCTAGAATCTGAAAGTCATCGGCGCAGAGCCATTATAGACACAAGTACACCTATATATATATATATACATCCATATACAAAATAATAATAATAATATACATAACCAGGAGAAGCTTCTGCATATACAAACTAACTATAGTGTACAAGGTTGATGTCTATATACAAAAGACGGACACCAAAATAGAAGGAGACTGCAGAACGTTCAGAGATGCTAATTCTCACCAAAGTCTCCTTAATCATCCACACGCCCCAACTCAATGAAACTGACTAGTACCTAGACTTGCACCATCAGGAGACAAAGAAAATTAGGGGTGAGTACTAGTAAAAACAACCCAGTAGGCATCATTGGCCGATTAAGTGAAATATAGTAAATGAAGAATGCCCAAATGTAGAACTATAGTAAATCTAGAAAATTTAAACTCATGCCAATAATGAGTATATTAGTAACATCATCATATCCCAATGGTCAGAACTAAGCAGCATATCACAACCTAACTAACAAAATCATAGATGAAACCATACAATTAGTAGCACACAGTCAAGGGGTTGCACTGTACATTGGTGCAATGCCCTAATATCTATTCTTGTACACCCTTTGAGACCCCATAAGCCCAGAAAGTCTGCCCACGCATAGGCAAGGTGTCAAATTATGCTTTGGTGGAACCCGTGTAGAATAGTGTAACTCTTGTCGGCTCATGGCATCCCGACCCTGATCTTGTGTTGGAATATGACACTCGATCCTTAGTATTATGTTGGCCCATGACACCCAAACCTGGCCTCTATGTATATAACTGTGGGATGAATCGTATCATGACCCGGATAAGGGTCCTAGATGTGACATGGTGAAAGAGGACTGGAAGGGCCTCGACCAAGACATCATAGCATCATTACACTCATCATCGGTTCAAAAATGCGGAAGATAAACATGTATCACGTAAGTTCTAGGGATTCGGGGACTTGGGACTCAAGCTATGGGGACAATACGGGAATGAGATAAGTATGCTTGCACATAGCACATATTCATTCACAATAATCAATCATACAGGACATAGCATGATGAAAGAGACATTATCATAAATCAAGTGAAATAGCATCATATTACATAGCCAAGTATCCAACACGTACTTTTGGAGGACTTTCTGGAGCACTTGACGAGCACTTTGACGGACCATTTGAAGGTTGACTAGCAGTGTAAGGGTCCCGTGAACCTTACCTTAGACTCATAAACTCACCCATGGCTTGGCCAATCCACTGTCCCATTTAATGGGACAGTACACGGGTAGTCAACATGCAAACGGACCGTTTGGTGGTCCGTGGCTCAACACTTGTCTCATGGGGTGGTTCCTGGCCACCCCTAGCTCACTGGAACACCCTAAGGCACCTCTCACGGACCGTGACAAGTTTCGCAGACCGTGGGCATGTCCTTAGCCACTTTGCTGAGCCTATCTCCAATGTCTTTCAAATTTTAGGCAGTCCCATTGTTTGGGCCATAACTTCATCATCTGAACTCCAAATTGAGTGAAACCAGTTGCGTTGCGAAGCTAACTAAAATAGATTCAATTAGATATATAGTAGCCCACATGTTGCAACCCACATTAAAAGTTATGAACTTTCAAAGTACACTGCCCAAACAGCTCCTCTAGGTCACAAAAAGACCCTTTTTGTGTTCGGCCACTTAAACTCAACTCGTGGCTACCGAAACCCAACCATGATAATAAGTACATCATATAAGGCAAACCATAAGGAGTTTTCAAAAAAATTTGGGTTGTTACAATATCTCCCCCATGGGAACATTCGTCCTCGAATGTGCTAGGACTAGGGCTTGAGGACATCAACTACAAACAAGAGACATGTTTACCAACACATTAAGATACCATGCATAAATTCATAAATAATTCAAAACTCATGTCAAAACATCATTTAAATCATTTTTGTGCTCATGAATGCATGGAATGTCATGTAACTCAAGAAACAAAGAATTACGACAATTTAGAGGATAGAACCTAGTACCTTAGGCTGGAGTAGATTGGAAGAGGTGAGGATATCGTTCCTTCATGTCTAACTCCGCTTCCCACATTGCACTCTCCACATCTTGATTTCTCCAAAGTACCTTAACCAAAGCCACCTCCTTATTGCGAAGCCGCTTCACTTGCCTATCCAAAACCTTAACCGGTACTTCCTCATAAGTCAAATTCTCCTCAATAGTCACATCCTCTAAAGGTGTAATATCCTTTGGGTCACCAACCAACTTCCTAAACATAGACACGTGAAAGACCAGATGAATAGAGCTCATATCTAAAGGTAGGTCCAACTTATATGCCACACTACCAATCTTCTCCACAATCTCATAAGGTCCAACGTACCTTGGGCTCAACTTGCCCCTTTTTTCAAAACACATTATGCCTTTCATAGGAGACACCTTCACATAAACCCAATCACCAACATGATACTCAAGGTCCGTCTTCCTCACATCCGCATAGGACTTTTGACGACTTTGGGTCGTCTTCAACCTTTCCCCAATAAACTTCACTTTCTCAATAGCCTCAACAACCAAGTCCGGACTTATCAAGGCCACTTCACCAATTTCAAACCAACTAACCAGAGACCTACAGCTCCTACCATACAAAGCCTCAAAAGGAGCCATACCGATACTAGCATGAAAACTATTATTATAGGCAAACAAAATGAGAGGTAAATTATCATCCCAATTTCCCTTAAACTCCAACACACAAGCCCTCCACATAACCTCCAATGTTTGAATTGTCCTCTCGGCTTGCCCATCGGTTTGAGGATGGAATGTGGTGCTCAACTTAACATTAGTACCAAGTCCTCTTTGGAAGGACCTCCAAAAGTGAGAAGTAAATTGGGTACCACGGTCCGAAAAGATAGACCTTGGCACACCATGCAATTTTACCAATTCCTGAATATACACCCTAGCATACTCTTTAGCACTATAGGTAGTCTTGACCGGTAGGAAGTGAGCCGACTTTGTCATCCGATCAACCACAACCCATATAAAATCAAATTTCCTTCTAGTGCGGGTAAACCCAACAACAAAATCCATATTTATATCCTCCCACTTCCAAGTAGGAATCTCAATGCCTTGAGTCAAGCCATTGGGCCTTTTATGTTCGACTTTCACTTGTTGGGAATTAGGACACTTCGACCGAAATTTAGCCACATCCCTTTTCATACCATGCCACCAATACAACCCTTTCAAATCATGATGCATTTTGGTAGATCCCAGATAAATAGAGTATTGCGAATTATGGGCCTCTTTCAAAATAGTCTCTCTCAAACCATCAACATCCAGAACACACAAACGATCTTGGTACCAAAGCACACCATCTCCCCCTTGGGAGAAAACCTCAATCTTACCATCGGCAACAAAGTTTTTCAATTCCACCAAGGATGGATCTATATCTTTCTTAGCCTTAACATCAACTACCAAGGAATATACGGACCCATTTTGCACCAAGATACCACCATGGCCGGATTCGGACAATTTTACCCCCAACCTAGCCAAACGATGCTCATCTTTTACTACCTCTTTCTTCCCTTCATCTACATGAGCAACACTCCAAATAGAAAGTCTACTAAGGGCATCCGCCACAATATTGGTTTTACCGGGATGATAAAGCACACTCATGTCATAATCTTTAAGGAGTTCCGACTATCTCCTTTGCCTCAAATTAAAATCCCTTTAAGTGACCACATATTGCAAGCTCTTATGATCTGTGAACACATCCATATGAACCCTATACAAATAATGACACCAAATTTTCAGAGCAAACACCGCCGCCGCTAATTCAATCTCATGAGTCGGATAATATTGTTCATGCACCTTCAATTGTCGGGAAGCATAGGCTATCACATTACCATGTTGAATGAGCACACAACCCAAACCAATACGGGATGTATCCCAATAAACCACAAACCCATCTAAACCATTTGGCAAAGTCAAAACCAGATCCGATGTAAGTCGATCTTTCAAAGTTTGAAAACTTTTCTCACATTCATTAGACCACACAAACTTAGCTTTCTTTTGAGTCAATTTGGTCAACGGAGATGCTATAGA
>JBCEWC010009408.1:0-18771 GCA_038996855.1 Solanum aculeatissimum
TTATTATTATTATTATTATTATTATTATTATTATTATTATTATTATTATTATTATTATTATTATTATTATTATTTTCTCCTCTTTCATACATTACTGCTCACTGTTTTTTAATATGTCATGGTACAACTTATCTCTCCCGCATATTTTGATTGTTATTTTTAAGATCATCATATTTTATCTAATTTATTGGTTCAATCGTGTCTGATAAAATGTTGATTACATGAATTTATTGAGATAACTTGATTTTGTGGAATTAGTTGATTTAGTTATTATTTTTTACTACGGTATTCTCCTTGCCTTTAATGAAATTGACAAGATTTTACTTGTCCTTGTTATGTCAAATTGGTCGCTAATACGTAAATATCAATGTGTAACTATTCACTCTTTCCTTAGTTAACTCTCCCCAATGCTTTATTGTGTTTCCTTCTACGATTTTCAAAATCTGGTAAATCTTGTATCAATCTTTCAGATCGATTTATTTTTTGATTAAACTATTGACTGAATATTTGATTTTTCAACTTTTGGTAAAGATGTTGTAGTTGACTTGTGAATCTGCAATTTTTGAGATATTTGATTTATGTATTATTTTGATATAATTTTTTATGGTATTTAATCCCTAGATTGATGCTCTTTACCTAGTTAAAATTGGTTAGAATCCTTACTTATAGGTCTTATAGGTATTATATGGAAGGAATAACACTATTGCCTAATGTTTTGTGCATGAATCTTCTGTTGGTTTCTCTTCCCTTAAATTAGTTCTTTTACTTGGCTAATTTTGTTAAAATAGTGATGGAATATTTAATTTGCTGATTTATGGTAATGTTAATCTGCTTAATTGATTTATTATTCTTATTTTATGATAAATTTTGATTGAATCAATTAACTTAGTTTTTGTATTTATTTGTTGTAAGTTTAAATTAGTCAATTAATATTTCTTGCCTTTTATTTTTCTTTTGTGATTGTTTTCCTCACAATATAAAGAGATCTTTCCTCACCATATAGACTCCATACAGACAATTCCTCACATATTCTCATTTCAGAATACAAAATATTCAAAAAAAAAAAAACGCTTTACCCACCCTATATTCTTCATTCTCTCCTCTCTCAAAAAGAAAAGAAAAGGAAAATTGCATTAGTTTCAAGGGTCCTTCTGAGCACCTGTATTTGGATTTTTTTGTTCTAAACTGGTGAGTGATTTTATTTGGTATGTTAGTTCTTCCATACACTACTTTTTTGTGTTTTGGTTTAGCAAGGTTTGACTTTCGAGTCAAAGACGTGGAGAGTCGTCTGGGAGGGAAGGAGGATGACCTTTGCTTTTTTTATTTATTTATGTTATTGTTGTATTTTATTTTTCGCAAAATGATGTAATAATGGATAGTGAAATTGGAGATTTAGTTAAAGGGGGGTGGGGCATCTATGTGCTACTTGTTTTCTTATTTTTTTTAAATTTTCTTGATATGTGTGGTTTAATTGGTTAACATAGTTTTAAATTATTCCTAGGTCAAAACTTTAGTATGTTAATTTTCATGAACTTGCTTAAAATGGATCTAGAATTAATAAGGTACGTTTAAAACTTTTTAGATCAATAAATATTTCAATTTGTTTAACATAGTATGTGACTTAAATATTTTCAACAAGTCTTCTTCTAAACATTTTTAAGTTTTCAATATGATAACATTTTTTTTAAAAAGAATTAAATTTTTTTTACTAAGTTTTAAAATTGTTTTATCATGCACACCCTTAATAAATCTTTGCACTTTTATTTGTGTTTGTGAATGTGTTTGGAGACATACTTGGAATTTTACTTGTTAAATGCTCATCTTGTCTATTTTATTTGATGTCGAGTCTAATAGGAACCTTAAATTCCTTTTTAGTCTAGAACCATCAAACTAGAAAGTCCAATGCCTCTTGGACATTAAGAGGGATGATAGGCATTTTAGGAAACAATTAGCTTTTTTTTCATTTTCTCTAGTGCACGTTTAAGTAAGTAATAAACCAACTTAGGAGGGATAGTGATATATAGGACCCTCGGATATGATGACTCAAACTCGAGCTTAATCGGACGAAACCTTGATTTTTTTCCTTCGACTTAAATAAGCCAAGCGAGCAAAAAATGACATAATCTAATTTTGTCTTTCAGAAATAAAAGCTAAGAAACTGATCCAAGTGATAATAAATCACTTAATCTAATTTTTTTCTTTTTTTTAATTTTAATTACTTAAGGTTGATTAGTTTCATAATTATTTGCTTTACTCTTATATTTATTTGTTAATTTTTTTCTTGTTATCACTTAGATCTAATTAAGATAATTTTGTTAAAATTAAGGAACCTTATTTATTAATTTTGACATAAAATACGAGATACGACCGAGACCCATATTTGCGGACCTCGAAGGATGCCTAACACATTCACTTCGAGGTAACTTAAACCCTTACCCGATCTTTCTTAGCTCAGACCCTTAGTGTTAGATTAGATTAGAATAGTGTCCTACTGCACCTTAAATTCATTAGGTGGAGAGTCTTCAATTCTTTTCAAATTCCAAAAAGAGTTATCCCACGACATCGTACAAAATTTCATTTGGGGTGCGACAGAATAACGACTCTGCTGGGGATTTTAGGTTCTAACCATTACATGTTTCGTGATTTATGTGGGTTTTTTTGTTTTATGCATGTTAATCCTCTTTCCCCTATCTCTGTTATTTTTATGTTATTCCCTTCCTTTTATCCTTATATGATTTCCTTAATTGCCTTACCTTCCTTATTTGTTTAATATTACTGTTTTTATTTTTCTTTACTAATTTTATTCTCTTTTCCTTTCCCCACAACTCTCTGACATTCCCTTTCCTTTTCCTTATCCCCCACCAATATAACTCCCCTTCCTCTTTCCTCTTCCCTCCTCTTTATTTATTTTATATTATGGTTCTAACTTTCAAATTCCTACCCCATAACTTTTAATTATTTGCTTATTATTTATGTGCTAATTGTTATTTCTTTAATATAAACTGCCATACTGTTCATATCTTCCCCCACTTGAGACTTTTTTTCTTTTTATGGTGATGTTGTGCCTTTGCACTTCTCTTGCCTCCTCGTCAAAATTCAAATATTAGAGAGAAAGCGCATGTGTGGTGAATAGCAAATGGTCTTACCATCGTTGGACCACTTGCCTTTCGAATAGGATCACCCTCATTCCGTGTGTAATCCACTCTGTAAAAACCTAGGATAGAGCTATATCCACCCTAAAAGTAGGTCATGCATGCATAAGTCTTAGGTAGTTTGATCCATGGGGTCAATCTACAATAATAGTAGCCACCTTATTTAACTCTAAAGGATCCAATCACCCTCTAGATGAAATACTGCATATTATGTGTCTATGTGATCATTATAGTTTACTCCAAGCCTAAATATTGTTAAAATGGAGTTTAGAACTTTTCTCTTTTATTTGTTTGTGTGCAGAAAGAACTAAATGGCCTCCCCAAACTTTGCCAACACTCAAATGGTAGTGGGTGTCAATACAAACTTCAGATATGGTGGGAAAATATCAAGCGAGACTGTAATATAGAGGTTTCTCGACTATTAGGGGGGTTGACATACTTGATCTACGTTGTTCTAGACCATTACTTGATCAAGATACTGTTGAAGTTTTGGGATCCTGCCAGAACTATTTTTAAATTTTGTGACTTTGAGTTAACTCCCATACTTGAGAAAATTAGTGTGTTCATCGACTTGCCTTACCATAGACAAAAGTAGCATTGCCAACCTAGTTAGCACATCGTAAATTGCTCAGTGAGACCGCCTAACAATCCAACAACCAAGTATCAAGTTCTTGCTAGAAGGGCAGTCTGAATCAACATCACCAAACCAAGTCGGCGTATCACCTACTTTCTACAGAGACCACTTAATATTACAAAACTCAGGACCCCAAGCTCATGACAAAAGGGGTGATGTAGAAGGGAATTCGGCGTATCACCAAATATGATCTGCGGAGAAGAGAATAATTGACCAATATTGCAGAGACCTGGGCTTACAAAGGACTACAAAGGAAAGTGGTCAAGTGGACATTCGGCGCACCACCAAAGTACTCGATGATGGCCGACCTTGACCGCCGAGTTACAATTTAATGCACAAAATTACATAATTTTGCATGGACTATTTAAGAAATTTTAAAAAAGGATATTGTACAGATTATTCTCTTTAGAATTCCAGATAGAGAGAGAGTGTAATTAGGGTAACATTCTTGCTCAATAGTACAGGGGAGAGGGTTTCAAGCTTGTGGAGGCACAAATTTATAGAGATTAGCTTGTTGAAATCAACTTTTTTTTTAATCCTTGTTACCCATGTACTCAACTGCAAATATTGACATTGCATCTTTAATTTCTAGCATGAGTGGCTAAAACCCCTATATTGGGGGTGTGCAATTGATATGTGTATTTGATTTCTATTGATGGGTCTTTGTTATTTTGAATATAGTGTTGTTAATCTGAGTGAATTTATGTCCATTGCTTAGTTTCACTTATAATCTCAAGGTTGCAAACATGGAGTTTACTTCAGATCATTAATTATTATTTTAATTTGAGTAATTAGAGTTTGGAATGGATGTATTAGCTGGAAATCCTTTGGGGTTTCAGTTGAATGCCAAACCCATGAGTTCAATGACTAAGGTAGTAGGTGGTTTGTTGTGATATCTTTGGCCCGACGTGTCCTAGAGTGATTCACATATGTTATCGTAATTAAATCATGTGAAATACCTTTGTGTCATAATTTAACTTAGATTACCAGTATCCTAGACTATTCATTCATGTTTAACTCGATTAGTCAAATGTTTAGACCCAACTTAGTAGATCTAGTCCCATATTTGCACTTCCCCAACATCTTTCTATATCTGTTGTTAGTTTGCCAATTTAGTTGTTAATTGCTGAATCTCAATCTTAATTATTGTAGCCCCCTATTTGAACCTACAATTATCTAATTCAATGAAATACCTCACTTCTAGAAGCACCATTCCCTGTGAGATTCGACCTCAACTCTAATATTGGGTAATATGTTGATGATGACCGTCACTACTTTCTTTGAGTGGTAGGATTGAGCGCATAAAAAATGGCACTGTTGTTACGAAATGATGCTAGTTCATGACTAAAGTGTTTGTTTAATTTAGTTCTTGAAGTTGAATTTATTTTATTGCGTTCTTATTGTTTTTGCTGTTGATAATTAGGTGTTAAGATAGAGGACGACGAGAGTGTCCACGGTGATAGCATCAGAGATGTGAATGATTTTCAAAATGTTGACTAGGATTAGGTGGGAAGCACCTGAGCCATTCTGTTGCCCCCACTAGTTGGAGATGTAGTATTCCATGTCACCAGCACCATTTTACAACTCCTCCAGTTGAAAGTGTTGTTTTGGGGACTCACTCACGAAGATTCTCATTAACACCTCAAAACTTCATCGATGTGTGTTTAACATTCAATTTCTGATAAATCACCCAAAAGACCATAAGGTTGAGATTTTTTTCACTCTCTATCACTGGTGAAGAAGTGAGGTGGCTCGCTGAGCTTTTTTGAGACTCAATTACTTTGTGGGAGGAACTCCAAGATGCATTCCTTGAAAGGTTCTTTGCTCTCTTGAAGATTTTCAAACTGAGAAGAAGTATTGAGAGCCTTAAGCATATTGAGGGTGAGCTATTTCATGAGACATGACTGCAGTTTCGAAAACTCCTATTACAATTCCCAAACCACGGAGTCCCAGATCATCTATTATTGCAATACTTCTATGTCAGTCTTGACATAGTCAACAAGGGTGTAGCAGATCAGTTGGTCCGAGGTGGACGTTTGAACAAATATTTGGTGTTGGATGTGAACTCTTAGATGACATGACAAAAATCAACAACGCTTGGTATACAAGGGATAACCTTGTATCTTCTGCACATAGAGGTACTTCTAAGGAACAAATTGCTAAGTATCAAGAGAGGGACGAAAATATGGCTAAAATGTTGACACAAGTTGATCTCCTGACCAAGCATGTTATGAGAGAAGGTCGAAAAGGTATCAGTGTTGTGGGGACTTCTAGTTATATGGTGTTTGATAGTGCACCATTTGAAGGAGGTTACAATGAGTAAGTGTATTACATAGGGAACCAAGTCATGGGTTCTCAGCCGGATTTTCCAAGGCCACTTGGGAATCAAGGTTGGAATAACAATGTTGGATGACAAGATCGAGAACGGCCTAAAAATCCTAAAGTTGGTAGTTGGAGAGACTGAGATGGAGCTAGGGATAGATATGTTCTACCACACGGTAGGGTAAATACTATTGATCCTATAGTTGATAATGATACATACTCCTATTACAGAACATGGATGATCGTTAGCAGTCTATTTACCCAACTTAGAGTCGGGGTCGATCCCATAGGAAATAGGTTGAAACAACTCTCTAATTATTCTAATTCAATCATAGGTTCTACTTCCAAAAAATAAACAAATGTAAAAAAGAAAAAAGGGGGTGGGTTTGATTTAAGCTCCTAACTACGAGTATGAATGCGAAAAATAAACTAAAGCTTAGACAAATCGATGATAATTAGGGTTTTGGTCCCCATGATGCTTAAATAGTGAGCAATTAACATTGGGTCTATTATCCGTTATATAACATACAAAATCTAGCAAGTTGGATAACATCTAGTTCACCTCTCGATCCTTCCTAGAAGTATGTCATTAGTCTCAGTACGATCTCATAATGTTTTTGATATTAACCCCCGCTTTTGAATTTCAGAAAACTATCACCTCCCAGTCTCAAATTCCTTAGATACAAGATAATTCCCAAGCCTAAGTATACCATCCCCTCCCGGGCTAAAGTGACTCAAATTTAGGTTGATTGTTTCTATCTCCCGTTGTAATCTCTTTTTCCTAATCATTAATTTTCTCCCGTACAACTAACAAATATGGGCAAGTTCTTAATGTGTGCACTCATTAAGAAAGACTTTTAGACAAAGGAAACCACAATACATGCAATACAAGTCCCAATAAAACCCTATGTTTTTCCTTTTTCATTAAGACGTCATGGTTCCCACACCCCTAGTTGTGGGTATTGATTATCAAACATGCAAGGTTTAGAACAAGCATCATTATGTAATCCATGTTAAAATTACATACAAGAAAGATCAAATCTATTGTTGAACTCACACGAAGAATCTAGAGACGAACGGTGGATGTAGACATCAAACAATAACCTAGACAAGAAACTAAAGTTGTAGGAAATTAGCTACTGTCCAGCCGTGTATTAGATGAAAACGTTCTGGAAAATTGATGTAAAAATCATGCAAAAAGAAGCCTCAAGGTGGGGAATAATGTTCTACCATGAAATAAACCCTAACTTCTATTTATAGTGCAAAAACTATCCTAAAATGAGTAGGAAAAATAATCCAAATGCGCGTAGGATTTCCAGTCACGGGAGGTCTCACGACAAGGACCATGACTTGTGATCCTTTGTACACTTCTTGTAGGTGTTCGTGGTGCTCTCCTTTGTGCAGAAAATGTACAAACTTAGCTCCTTTTTCATGAACACCTTCACGATCCGTGAAGGTGCACATGAGTCAGGAAAGGCAGTCGTGAGACTTGCCTTGGCTCGTCTTATTTTCTCGCTTCCTAGGAGTCTTGAACGAGAACATTCATGGCTCGTAGAGTGCACCATAAGTCATGCAAGGGCTCGTGGTAAGGCCTTCGAAGATGTAACTTGATTCCATGGTCTGGACAAGAAACTTCACGATCCTTGAAGCACTCCACAGGTCGTGAACCCTCTCGTGGAGTACTTGTTTGCTCCATTTCATTTTGTTCTGTCTCAAATGGTCATAGACAGCTTAACTGATGCTTCTCCTCATCTTCACACCATAAAATGAGCAGCTCAACTGGACATGGGCATTGAAGAACTCAAAGCACAATACTAAAAATGCCTCTTTGATCATTCTCCAAGTAGCTTGTGACATTTTGTGTTTTAGCTCTTGATGATGTTTTATTTTTATTTTCCAGACTCACATATCTCTACCAATAATCCTCATGGCATGTCCAAGCTTACCTTCAATTGAATCCTATAATGTTTAAGTTGATTCCAGCTTCAAATCACCACAAATAAGTTCAACGCCCAAAGAGTCATGAAATTCCCATTTTCCTACAAAACAAACACAAAATGCGTATTAAACTAATAAATGCGCTTAAGAGCTCACAATAATCATATATATTAAGTTTCGTAAAAGTTATATTTTCACGTCTCATCAACACCCTCAACTTAGAACCATTGCTTGTCCTTAAGCAATGACCACAACTAAAACATAACGACATGAAAATACAAGTATCCAATGGGAATCATACAATAACCCCTCAATCATCACACATATTCCTAGAAAGTAAGCTTACAATGTACTTGCACCCAAAAAATATAACACCCTGCACCTCACGTGTACTAGTACTAAGTATATAGGACATGATATGACTTGGTCAAATGAGCATCAATTTTTAGAAGTTCTTAAATTTTAAATTAGATAGCTATATTTATGTCTAACGCTTAGGATGAGAGAGTGTATCAAAGTTTTAAGTCAAATTAAGGACAGCGCGACCTTAAATGAAGTGAAAAAAGTAAGGTGCTTATGGGACTTAGGAAGCTAGCAGGTGAGTCACCTGTGTGCTTAGCTTAAATGGGCTAGGTAGACGGAGAATAAAAGTTCATCCATGAGTAAACTCACTTGACGCCCAAAAGGTAGTAAAAAAAGAAAAGGAAATGGAGACGAGGCCCAACCCCAAATATTTAAAAGTCCGATAAAGAATAAAGCCCAAATTAAGGGGGTTATTTTAGCTCGTGGTCTAGCATTATAAAGGGACAACATTTGCAGCCCAAGCTGAATAGAAAAAGGCCCAATTACATTCACAATCCACTTGACGATTTGGGCCTAAACTAAGTTAAAGGAAAAAGGGAAAAATCGCAGCCAAGGCTCATTGAATTGGAGCCCCTTAAAGTCCAAGTGAAAGGGAAAAATAGTATATCACTCTCTTAATAAAATAAGCCTTAAAATAGTTTAGAAAGTTATCCAAGAGGGTTCTATATAAAAGGGACGCCAACCAACAATTTGAGTCATTTTTAACAAAGCCAAGAATCAGACTTTTGAAGAGTTACTCCTTGCTCTTTTTTTCACTTACCAAAGAAGAAAAAGTACACTTCTAGGGTTCTTGAAGAGGTCCTGATATTTGGAGACTAAGGTAAGTATAAATACCTATAGTTTTAGTATATTTTTTCCATGAAAAATTAGAGAGATATGCTGGTTATATTGTGCTGAAATTCTGGACAGCATGTGTTCTAAAATTACTACACACTTTTCTTGGTTATTAAGAGGCTTTTGTATTCTTGGTTGGCTTGATTAAGAAGGGAAATTGATTTTTTTAACAAGGTTTAGGTCATACATGGTAAGGTGAAGTTGCTACACTACTTTTGTTTTACTTAAAAATGATTTTTAGTATGTTATCTTAAATATATTGTTAGTAGGAACTTGTGGGTTGCTTAATTGAAGACTATTGTCTTACGTGCTCCATCTATTCTTAGGATTTTTTAAAGACTTTTTTGGTATGTAAAAATGTTGAGAACAGTTTGGTTGAGTTTTGAATAGGTGTGGGTTGTTGCCGTCGAAAAGTAGGGAAAGGGCGTAACGTTATGCTACCTAATGGTGTGTTACGCAAAGTTATTGTATGTTGTACTTGATGAGAAGTTGTGAGCATAATTGGGACTAAAACAAAGCTGCATATAACATTTCTATAAGAATGTGTATTAGAAAAATACAAATAAAGAAGGAAAAGTCGAAAGAACACCCTTGGGTTGGTAATTACGGGCTTGTGGCTAGAGTATTATTTTTGGTGGAATTGGACTATCAAAATGTGTTTATTAGCTACTAATACTAGCTTTACCACCTACCCTATTGTAGATAACTATTTAGGATATAACAGAGTTACTTCGAGGTAATATCGAGAGGGTACAACAAGATATGTAAGGCTACTCAATTTTCTACTACTTGACATGAAATATAGATTCTTCTGTGGCACACAAAGTCACTTATAAACTCCAACATGGTTAATGACCTTGTCTCTATTCTTTAACATGTACATATGTTTTCATATATAGTCATTGTCAAAACTGCATACATACTTGGGATACCAAGATACTTGAGTTCTCTTTTTGGCAAAATAAAGTCCATGTGTTATTTCATCTCCTACGTATTTCAATAGTTGTGTAACCTACTCTTTTCATTATGCATTGTTTTAGATGACTGTTTAAATGTCACTTGTTATATCTATAGTCCTACAGCTCAAAGGTTATGACCATTAAAAGAAACATCCCAAAAGTAAATAAAAGATAAAGTAAAGTTGCTTCTGATGGGTGGTAGCCCAAGGGGTGTAAGAATCACCAAGCCAGGGTCGATTCTATCATGGGGGGTAGCCCAAGGGGCAAGGAAAGCCTAGCCAAGGTCGATCCTGATATATATTTACCACTGATCAACTGGTCATTTGTATTATATGTTGTGCACAAATTATATAGTAAATAAAGGTAAAGTAATATAAAGTATATAAAGTACTTGATTCTACAATTTGACTAAAGGTGGTCCCTTATCTATACAACAGTGTTTGATTTGATTTGAGTTCACATTTCATATATGGTACTCCTTGCCTTACTTAATCAGTACATTATCTCGTACTAACTTCCCTCTCTTGTACCAATATTTCATACTGTAGGTACAAGAGCTAGTAGATCTCCTAAGTAGGAGTACAAGACATCCAACTACTGTTATTGGGCTCCATGTTGCTTCAA
The DNA here is from genome assembly GCA_038996855.1 of Solanum aculeatissimum. Taxonomy (NCBI): domain Eukaryota; kingdom Viridiplantae; phylum Streptophyta; class Magnoliopsida; order Solanales; family Solanaceae; genus Solanum; species Solanum aculeatissimum. The sequence continues at coordinate 10,827 of JBCEWC010009408.1, forward strand.
AGCTTTGAGTGTCTATAGCTTGTATTTTGTATTGTATAGTAGTTGGTACCTAGGCGGGGCTTGTCCCGAACCTTATCAGTTAGTGTTTCTTTTCTAGAGGCTTTGTTGACTATGTAAAGTTAAGTGTGACATGTCTTGCATTTTGGGCATCGTGGCTCCAACAACCTAGTCATATGCACTTCTTTTTGTCTTGTTATTACCATCTACTTTCATAAAGGCTTGTTGAGAATCGAAATCCCTTATAATGTTCATAGATAGAGCATGATTACAGGTTGGTTCTCTCGAGCCTTGTTGCAATGGGTGCCAGTCTGCCTTAAAAAGATTTTGAGCGTGACAAAAGTGGTATCAGGGCAGGTTATCCAAGGGAGTCTACAAAGCCGTGTCTACGTAGAGTCTTTCTTATGGATGTGTTGTGCAGCACATCCATAAGTAGGAGGCTACGGGGCATTTAGGAGTTGTCATTTTTTTTCATTCTTTTAGATTATTCCATAGAGCCAAATGTTGTAGGTGGATTGTGTTTGACCTCTAAATTATTTTGTACAACAAGAATGTCAAAATAAGGAAAAGAAAAGGCAAACAAAAAGAAGTAGAAGTGGTAGTTGGTGTACCCAGTCGGGTGAGAGAACGAAGTGAGGACCAAGATGAGTCTCTGTCACAGACATCTCCAACTCCTCCATCTCCTGATTTACCAGAGAGTAGTAAATATCCCCAGAACCACCTACTGATGCTACTGTGCAAGATCTGAAATGCAGTCCAACTATTGAATCATATAGTTGTTGGCCAAGGTCAAAGACAAGAAGGCCCAGTTATAGTTGCAGGTGGTGCAGGTAGGGCAGCCCACACGAGGATACCTGATTTTCGTAATTTAGACCCTCCATCATTAATCGAGTCAGATCCCAATGAAGATCCATAAGATTTCATCAATCTGATCCAACACACTTTGGATGATATGCACGTAAGTGGTACAGAAGTTGTTGAGCTGACATCATATAGATTGACGTGTATGGCTATACTATGGTATGAAGCTTGGAAGAAATCTAAGGGTATAGATGCACCTCCAACTACTTGGAAAGAGTTCAAAGAGGCATTTCTTTACCATTACCTACCTATAGAGATCCGAGAGGCCCATGCAGATCAAATTCTAAATCTCCATCAAGGGAATATAAGCATGAAGGAGTATAGTCTTCAATTTAATTCCATATCCAGGTATGTTCCTAATGTAGTTGCTATTATGGCAGATAGAGTTCATCGATACGTGGATAGGTTGGATTCACATCTGGTTAGAGACTGTACCATTGCTTCTTTGAATAAAGAAATGGATATAGCGAGGATGAAAGCTTTTGCATAAAACCTATAGGATCAAAGGCATAGAAGAAGGGCACAAGAGTTAGAATGGGAGCAGTCCAAGAGGGCCAGATCTACAAGGCAGTTTACACCACCTTAAGGTGATTTTAGGCCTTAGTTTTCTAATAGGTCACCTAGGCCATCATCCTCCTACTCGAAAACTAGTTCTCCACCATAATTTCAAGGGCCTAGACAAAGAAGTGAAGGCCAAGGTGCACAGATAGTGGGGTATTCAACAAGCCAATAAATACCTACCAAGAAGCCTTGCAGACAGTGCGGGAGGAGCCATTTAGGTAAATATCACATGGGGCCAGATACTTGTTATTGGTGTGGTGTACCAAGGCATATGATTAAAGATTATCCAAGAAGATGCATGGGTGATATAATACAACCTACCAGATCCACTGTTGCATCATCATCAGTGACTCCATTAGGTAGAGGTCAGCAAGTTCCTATAGGTTGTGGTGGAGGTGTTAGAGGGGCAACCAACTCTAGTAGGGTCCAAAATCGCACCTATGCTCTAGGGATTCGACATAAGTTAGATGCTTCACCAGATATGGTTAAAGGTACATTATCCATCTTTTCATATTATGCATATGCATTGATTGACCCTGGTTCTACATTATCATATATCACTCCACTAGTTACTAGAAAGCTTAAGAAAATACCTCAATTATTGAACAAACCATTTGAAGTGTCTATGCCAACCGGTGAATTTATTATAGCTAGAAGGGTCTATTAGAACTGTGTAGTAACTATTTGCGAACGTGATACATTGGCTGACCTTATTGAGCTAGAAATGGTGGAATTTGATATTATAAAAGTATGGATTGGTTGGCTTCTTGCTATGCCATCGTGGATTGCCAAACTAAGAGAGTGTACTTCTACTTTCCAAATGAGGCAGTCCTTGAATAGGAAGGAAATTTTGGGTTGCCAAAGGGTAAATTTATCTCATATTTTAAAGCAAGAAAAATGATGTCAAACGGATATATACATCATCTAGTTAGAGTGAGGGATGTGGAGGTGGAATTACCAACTATCCAGGTTTACCTCCAGAATGAGAAGTAGATTTTGGTATTGACTTACTTCCATACATTCAACCTATCTCTATCCATCCATATAGACTGGCCATGGCAGAATTACGTGAATTAAAAGAGCAATTAAAAGACATCCTGGAGAAGGGTTTTATAAGGCCTAGTGTGTCCCCTTGGGATGCGCTAGTGTTATTTGTACGTAAGAAGGATGACACTTGTAGAATGTGTATTGATTACTGACAATTAAATAGGGTGAAAATTAGGAATAAATATCCCCTCCCAAGGATTGATGATTTATTTGATCAGTTACAGGGTGCCAAACGCTTTTCAAAAATTGACTTCACCTACCCTATTGTAGATAACTATTTGGAGAAAAGGAAATTACTTTGAGCTATTACGAGGTCGTACAGTGAGGTATGTAAGGCTACTCAATTTCCTATTACTTGGCATGAAATATAGATTCTTTCGTGGCACACAAAGCCACTTATAGACTCCAACATGGTTAATGACCTTGTCTGCATTCTTTAACATGTACACATGTTTCCATATATAGTCATTGTCAAAGCTGCATACATACTTTGGATACCAAGATATATGAGTTCTCTTTTTTGATAAATAAAGTCCATGTGTTATTTTATCTCCTACATGTTTCAATAGTTGTGTAACCTACATTTTTCATTGTGCATTGTCTTGCATAATTGTTTATATGTCACTTGTTATATCTATAGTCCTACAGCTCAAAAGGTTATGAACACCAAAAGAATCATCTCAAAAGTAAATAAAAGATAAAGTAAAGTTGCTTCTGATGGGTGGTGGCCCAAGGGGTGGAAGATTCACCTAGCCAGGGTCGATCCTATCATAGGAGGTAGCCCAAGGGGCAAGGAAAGGCTAGCTAGGGTCGATCCCGATATAGATTTATCACTAATCATTTGGTCATTTGTATTATATGTTATGCATAGATTATACTGTAAATAAAGGTAAAGTAACATAAAGTACATAAAAAAGTACTTGATTCCTATTTTACTAAAGGTGGTCCCTTATCTATACAATAGTGCATGGTTTCATTTGATTTCATATTTCATATATTGTACTCCTTGTCGTACATATTCAGTACATTATCTCGTACTGAGATCCCTCTTGGGGGACCTGCATTTCATGCTGCAAGTACAGGAGCTAGTAGCTCTCCCAGTAGGAGTATAGGATATCTAGCTGTTGTTATTGGGCTCCAGGTTACTTCAAAGTTTTATGTGTCTAAAGCTTATGTTTTGTATTGTATAGTAGTTAGTACTGAGGCGGGGCCACTCCCGAACCTTATCAGACAGTGTTTCTTATCTAGAGGCTTTGTAGACTATGTAAAGTAAAGTGTGACATGTCTTGCATTTTGGGCATTGTGGCCCCAATGACCTAGTCATATGTTTTTATTTTTTCTTGTTATTACCATCTACTTTCCTAAAGGCGTGTTAAGTTTGGAAATCCCTTATAATATTCATAGATAGTGCATAATTACAAATTAGTTCTCTCGAGCCTTGTCGGCAAAGGGTGCCAGTCCGCCTTAATGACAAAAGTGGTATCAGAGCGGGTATCCTAGGAAGTCTATAAAGCTGTGTCTATGTAGAGTCTCGCTTATGGATGTATTGTGCACTACATTTATAAGTTGGAGGCTACGGGGCATTTAGGAGTTGTCATTCTTTTTTTTTCCATTCTTTATATCGTTCCATAAAGCCAAATGTTGTAGGTGGATTGTATCTGACCTCTAAATTATTTTGTACAACAAGTATGTCGGAAAGAAGGAAAAACAAAGGCAACAGGAAAGATCTAGAAGTGGTAGTTGGTGTACCTAGTCGGGTAAGATAACGAAGTGAGGGCGAAGGTGAGTCTCTGTCACAGATATCTCCAACTCCTTCAGCTCCTGATATACCAAAAAGTAATGAAAATCCCCAGAACTATCTACTGATGCTACCATGCAAGATTTGAGAAATATAGTCCAACTGTTGACTCATATAGTTTCTGGCCAAGGTTAATGACAAAAGGCCTAGTTATAGGTGCAGGTGGTGAAGGTAGGGCAACCAACACGAGGATACGTGATTTTCTTAATTTAGACCCTCCATTATTCACCGGGATAGATCCCAATGAAGATCCACAAGATTTCATCGATCAAATCCAACACATTTGGATGTTATGCACGTAAGTGGTACAAAAGCTATTGAGCTGACAACATATAGATTGAAGGGTGTGACTATACTATGGTATGAAGCTTGGAAGTAATCTAAAGGTACAAATGCACCTCTAACTGCTTGGAATGAGTTTAAAGAGGAATTTCTTAACCATTAACTACCCTTAGAGATCCGAGAGTCCCGTGTCGACCAGTTATTGAATCTCCATCAAGGGAATATAAGAGTGAGGGAGTATTAGTCTTTAATTTAATTCCCTGGTCAGGTATGCTCCTAATGTCGTTGCTACTATGGCAGATAGAGTTCATCTATATGTGGATAGGTTGGATTAATATCTAGTTATAGACTCTACCATTGCTTCTTTGAATAAAGACATAGATATAGCGAGGATGCAAGCTTTTACACAATCACTAGAGGATCAAAGGCAAAGAAGAAGAACACAAGAGTTAGAAAAGGGGTAGTCCAAGAGGGTCAGATCTATAGGGTGGTTTGCACCATCCAAAGGTGAGCTTATATATGTCATCTAGTTAGAGTGAGAGATGTGGAGGCGGAATCACCAACTATTCAATCTGCTCCAATAGTGAATGAATTTGTTGATGTGTTTCCTGAAAAGCTTCCAGGTTTACCTCCAGAACAAGAAGTAGATTTTGGTATTGACTTACTTCCAGGAACTCAACCTATCTTTATCCCTCCATATAGAATGGCCCCAACAAAATTACTTGAATTAAAGGAGCAATTAAAAGACTTACTGGAAAAGGGTTTTATAAGGCCTAGTATGTTCCCTTGGGGTGCGCCAGTGTTAACAAAGAAGGATGACATTTTGAGAATGTGTATTGATTATCGACAATTAAACAGGGTGACAATTTAGAATAAATATCCCCTCCCAAGGACTGATGATTTATTTGATCAGTTACAGGGTGCCAAATACTTTTAAAAATTGACTTGAGATCAAGTTATAAATAATTTAGGGTAAAGGAGAAAGATATACCTAAGACAACTATTAGAACATGCTATGGTCACTTTGAATTTCTTGTTATGTCATTTGGGCTAACAAATGCACCAAATATTTTTATAGATTTGATTAAAAAGGTGTTCAAGCCATTCTTGGATTTATTTTTAATAGTATTTATAGATGATATTTTGGTATATTTAAGGTCCAAAGAGGACCATGGAAATCACTTACGATAGGTATTTCAAGTTCTTCGCGATCGGCAGTTATATGCCAAGTTTTCCAAATATGATTTTTCTAAAAATCAGTGGCATTCTTGGGTTATATTGTATCCGACGAAGGAATAAGGGTTGATTCACAAAAGATACAGGTTGTGAAAGATTAGCCAAGGCTAACAACACCCATAGTAGTTCGCAGCTTCCTAGGGTTGGAAGGTTATTATAGATGGTTTGTTGAAGGTTTTTCTTCTATTTCTGCACCTCTAACTAAGTTGACACACAAGATGATCAAGTTCCAATGGAATTATGAATGTGAAAGAAGCTTTCAAGAGTTGAAAAACAAGCTAACTTCTGCACCTGTACTAGTGCTTCCAGAAGAGAAGGAGGGGTATGTGGTCTATTGTGATGCTTTCAGAGTTGGCTTAGGGTGTGTACTGACAGAACATGGTAGGGTAATCGTTTATTCCTCGAGACAACTACGACTACATGAGAAAAACCACCCAACATATGATCTTGAGCTAGCAACGGTTGTATTTGCTTTAAAAATATGGTGCCACTATTTGTACTGGGTTCATGTTGACGTATATACCGACCATAAGAGCCTGCAGTATATCTTTAAGTAGAAAGATCTAAATTTGAGGCAACAGAGATGGCTAGAGCTAATAAAGGATTACGACGTTAATATACTATACCATTCAGGTAAGGCAAATGTAGCATCCAATGCTCTAAGTCATAGGACACTTATGAATACTAGCGATCAGAATGGGGTTTAATAAGGGATTGCAAAAGATCTACATCAACTAGCTAATTTTGGAGTTCGCCTTCTTGAATCTCCAAAGAAAGGGATTATTGTGCATAATGCCACAGAGTCTTCATTGATAACTGAGGTGAAGGAGAAACAGTTCAATGATCCTATGCTACGATGCCTTAAGAAAAAAGTAAGCAAGGTATGATGAAAGGATTTGAGCTTACATATTATGGGGTACTTTATTGTCAAAATAGATTATGTGTACCTGATATTAATAGACTAAGAAGGAGGATAATGGAAGAAGCACATCATTCAAGATATTTCATCCACCCAGGATCAACTAAGATGTATCATGACCTAAAGGGACTGTTTTGGTGGGGAGGCATGAAGATGGATGTTGCAAAATTTGTGGCTCAATGTCCAAATTGTGAACAAGTCAAAGTAGAGCACCAAAAGCGAGGAGGTTACATGCAATGTATAGAGCTCCTAACTTGGAAGTGGGATATGATTAATAATATAGATTTTGTTATCGGACTCCCTCACTTATTTCATAAGTTTAACTCCATATGGGTAATAGTCGATAGACTCACAAAGTCAGCATACTTTCTACCAGTTAGAGTGATTATACGCCTGAAGAGTATGTAAAGTTATATCTTAAGGAGATAGTTAGACTACATGGGGTCCCAGTCTCTATTATATCGGGAGCTAGATTCACCACAAAGTTTTGGAAGTCTTTTCAAAAAAGTTTAGAAACACAAGTGAATTTTAGTATAACATTCCGTCCAAGACAGATGGTGAAGCAGAACATATGTCACGACCCGGATAGGGGGACTAGATGTGACATGGCGAAAGAGGACCCGAAGGGCCTCGATCAAGCCATCATAGCATCATTACACTCATCATCAGTTCAGAAACACAGAAGCTAAAGCATGTAGCATATAAGCTCTAGGGATTTAGGGACTTGGGACTCAAGCTATGGGGACAAAACAGGAAAGGGATAAGCATGCTTGCACATAACAAATAGTCATACATCATGCTCAACATTCAAGTCATTATAATAACATGAGAACATAAGACATTATCATAACATGAGAACATGATCATAAATCAAGTGGAACAACATCATATTACATAGCCAAATATCCAACATACATGTCAAACGTACAAGAGTAAGATTTGTCCAAACATGCCTCTACATAGATGAGGGGGGCCTAGATAAGCTCTGAGGCTCACCCTCAAGTCAAAGAAAGTAAACACATAAAGGTAAAGAGGTAGATAGATGGTGGCTATCGCCATGAACAATAGGGCTCACCACTAGCAAGTCTTCACAAGAGTATCAAGCATCGTCTGGAAGAATGTAATAATCACCATCGTCCCTTACATGGTTAGAACATATAGAAAACGATATGGGTTAGCACAATTAAGCACTAAGTATGCGGGCATGCAATACATATGACAAGTAAAGTATGACCAAGCAACAT
>JBCEWC010009409.1:0-18770 GCA_038996855.1 Solanum aculeatissimum
GATTATGAGAATTGTCATTTATTATGCTTATGATATGAATGTTGGGGATTTGAATGACTATGTGCTTATGTGGTAAGGTCTATAATACCGGTGTGCCCCCATAGTTATATTTTCCTTCCCCGTTTCCTTAGAGATTATTGTTATGTGTTATGTGAACTCAAGTTATCCCATTCCAGGAAATGTCCTCATAGTTTGAATCCCAAGTCCCGAATCCCTTAGGGCTTATGTGATATGTGCTTAGCTTCCACGTTTCCGAACCGATGACGTGTGTAATGATGCTATGATGGCTTGATTGAGGGCTTTTGGGTTCTCCTTCGCCATGTCATATCTAGGCCCCCTATCCGGGTCGTGACAAAGATGGTATCAAAGCCCTAGGTTTATAAATGATCCTCAGAGTCCAACATGCCGCGTCAAGTAGTGTCTTGTTCATGGGTGTGTTGTGCACCATACCTATGAGTGAGAGGCTATGACGACGTTTTAGGAAATTACACATTACACTTCTTTCTTATATCGTGCCATGAAATCTTATGATGTTTCTTCTGAACCTTGGTATGTTTGTTGCTCTTTTAGAAAATGCCTCCCAGAAGAGTTCCTTTTCCCCGTCAGGCTCCAGAGGTTGAGGAGAAGGATTCTCGGGCACCGGTTAAGGGACAGGTGTCCTATGTTGAGTTCATGAACATTGTCTCTATGTTGGCACAAGCTGTGACCAACCAAGATAGGCCGGTCAATGTCACTACTCCAGCTTTAAAGGTGACGGACTTCACTCGTATAAACCCTTCAGAGTTTTATGGTTCTAAGGCCAAGGAGGATGCTCAAGAGTTCGTGGATGAGCTCACCAAAGTGTTGTAAATTAGGGGAGTGAGTTCGGAGGAGAAGGCGAAATTAGCGGCGTATCAACTCAAGGACGTGGCACAAGTTTGGTATGGTCAATGGCTCATGGAGAGGGTGGCGAATGTGAAAGTAGATTGGGAGGAGTTTAAGACGACCTTCCCTAATCGGTTCTTCCCACTTGAGCTTAGGGAAGCTAAGATGACCAAATTTATCAACCTTCGCCAAGGCAACATGACCGTGAGAGACTATGCCCTCAAGTTCACAAAACTCTCCAAGTATGCTTCTACACTTGTTTCAGATTCCCGTGCAAGGATGCACAAGTTCATCTCAGGTGTGTCGGACTTGTTCGTGAAAGAGTGTCGGACGACAACGCTTATTAAGGAGATGGATATCTCCCGTCTCATGACTTATGCCGAGCAGATTGAGGGAGAGAAACCTAAAGAAATGAGAGTGCGTGAGGCTAAGAGAGCTCGGTCAAACCAAGATGAGAGTGTGTGAAGCTAAGCGACCTTCGCCTGCATGTCTTGTTTGGTTTCATCAACATTAGTTAATCCAAAATGCTATCTTCGCCTCTGTCAAACCAACTCTTGCTGCTACTGTAGCGGCAGCTGACACAACTAAAGCTGCCTGGAACGCTCTGCATATTGCATATGCAAACAAGTCTCAAACAAGAATCTTTAGTTTACGTGATCAACTGACCCGTGTTACGAAAGACACTCATTCTGTTGCTAATTATCTCCACCCAATTAGATCTCTGTGTGATGAACTTGCAACTGTTGGAGCACCAGTATCCAACCCGAAATTGATAGTTAAAATTCTCAGTGGACTTGGATCCAAATTTTGTGAACTATCTGTTGCTATTCGTGCAAGAGATTCCACTATCTCTTACGAAGAATTGTATGAAAAGCTACTTGATCATGAGCTTTTACTCAAGCATGATGAGGCTAGAAAACCACAACCATCAACAATAACTATTGTCGTAGCACAAAAAACATCTGCAACTCCTCCTCAGAACAACAATAAGCGTCAAGGTAATGCAGCCAATAATTAGTAATGGCTTTCACAACCATCGCGTGCACGGAAAAATCAATCACAATCATCATCTGGTAGCAACCTGCATTGCTAACTTTGTGATCGTCTAGTCACTCAGCCAAAGTTTGTCGTTCTCAGTCGCACAACCATTTGCAAGCCCGAGCCAACTATGCCAGTCGCCTTAATCAACAACAAGACCCTTGGATTATTGATAGCGGAGCAACTCATCACATTACTTCTGATGCTCAAAGTTTAGCTACTGTGCATGACTACCATGGTCCGGAAGAGATAGCAATGGGAAATGGCAACACCATTCCAATTACCCATACTGGTAACTCTAACTTAAGTGCATCAAATTATGATTTCAAATTACTTAACACTTTATGTTCTCCTGCCATAAAAATCACATATCCTGATGTAGAGGTGTGATCACCCGGATCACCAGCCCAATCAGATTCAGAGAATATAAATAATCTTGAATCCCGTTTCTTAGCAATATTGATACCAAACTGGGAAGTTTCACGAAGATAGAGAAGAATCCGCTAACTGCTTTCCAATGTGTTTGAGTTGGTTGATGCATGAATTGGGAAAGTTTGCTGACAGCAAAGGGATTATTTGGGTAAGTAAAAGAAAGATAGTGTAATTTACCAATCATTCGCGGATGAAGAGAACCATTAGCAGGAGCATCTTTGGAAGAGGCAGTAAGAACTGTTGTAGAATTCATTGGTGTTGGAGCACCCTTGCTGTCTTGCATGCCTACATCATGTAACAAATCCAGAGTATACTTTTGTTGTCATAGGAATAGACCTTCAGTATGCGGAAGAACCTCAATACCCAGAAAATAGTTCAGAAGACCAAGATCCTTTAATGAAAACTACTGAGAGAGATGATCAATAATATGTTTTACACCTAGAGACTGATTACCGGTGATGATTATGTCGTCCACATAAACAAGCACATAAACAGTAAATACAGAATTATGCAAAATGAACAATAAGGAATATGACTAAGACTTTACAAACCCAATCGTTACCAAATCATCCTTGAGCTCAATATACCAAAGCACGGGGTGCTTGTTTCAAGCCATAAATGGATTTGTTGAGCTTACACACATGTGAGGAGTGATTAGGATCCTCAAAGCCAGTGGGATGCCTCATATAAACCACCTCTTCTAAACGACCTTGAAGAAATGCATTATTGACGTCTAGTTGATGGATGGGCCAGCTACGTTGAGTCGCGATAGTAAGAACCAGACGAATAGTAGTTGGCTTGACTACTGGACTAAAGGTTGAATGATAGTCGAGACTCAGGCGTTGTGTAAATCCTTTGGCTATCAGACGAGCCTTATACCTGTCAATCAAACCATCAGAATGATGTTTTATACGCAATAGCCACCTGCAATCAACGACGTTCATAGAAGGATTGAATGGAACCAAATCCCATGTCTGGTTTTGAACTAAGGCATCAAATTCAGATTTCATAGCTTTTTCTCCAATGAGGATGAGGGTGAGCTTGTCTGTATGTGGTAGGTATGAAGGATGGGGAATTTTGGACAGTGACTTTTAATTGTTTTGGTTTAAGACTGTTGGTCTTAGAACGGGTGACCATGGGATGTGAATGTGGTTTGGTGGTGGCAGGAACTTGTGTATCAGATGGATTGGAGACAAGTGTGTGTTGTGAAGTGAGGGGTTCAGACGTTGAAGGGTGTGTTGGTTGTAACACAGAAGATGGCGGGCGAGATGGTCGACGTTGGTAAGTGAGTAAGGGGAGGTTTGGGGAAGGCTTAGAATTTAATGGAAAATTTGTGGTGGTTTGGGTCGAAGGTGACTGTTGGGTTGCTGAAATCACAGGCACTGAAGGGTGAGTATGAATCAACAATGGAGATTGGGAATTACCTGAGTTGATGGAGGCGCCACGGGTCGTAGAGGAGGGTGAGAGTGTCGTGGTTGGCTGCACAACTGGATCTAGAAGCTGATAACAAACATTTGAATCCAAAGATTTGTCCTTTACTGGTTGTTCTACAATACAGTTTCCCAAGATACATCAGTTGTATTTTTTTTCTTCAAATGAGAAAACAAATTTTCAAAAGGAAAGTTGACTTCCAAAAACAGAACATCTCTGGACAAATAAACTTTTGAATTTATAGGATCAAAACATTGGTGGAAATAATATTTATTTGAAAATCACAAATAAACACATGGAGTTGAACGAGGCTCTAATTTATTCCTAGCATAAGGTTTAAGCCATGGGTAGCATAGATAACTGAAAAACTTTAATAGAGTCATATTTGGGTGTATCTTGAAATAGAATCTCATATGGACACTTATCTTTTAGATTTGGTCGTCTAAGAAGAAACGATCCTTTTCCCGTTCGTCAACGGAAGCTGAATACCGTGCAGTGGCTGCTGCTGTAGCCGAAGCAAACTGGTTGTCCAATCTACTTCGTGAGCTTCATGTTCCTCTTGATAGTGTTCCCACAGTGTTTTGTGACAATGTTAGCACTACATATAGTTGTGCCAATCCTGTTTTCCATAGTCGGATGAAGCATGTTGCCATAGACTTTCAGTTTGTTCGAGATCAGGTGCAGAACAAAGAGATTGAAGTCAAACACTTACATGTTGCTGACCAAATTGCTGATACACTCACCAAGCCTCTACCGCGTGCTTCCTTTGAGCAACTCTGTCCCAAGTTGGGAGTCGTTGATACTAGCACTAACTTGCGGGGGCGTAATTACACGACTTTAGCTTAAATTGTTATTCTGTAGACTTAGAGTTTATCTTAATCACTTTTATTAGTTTAGTTTTTTAAATTATTTTTAATTATCCTATTTTATCTCCAATAGTTATCAGGTATTGAGTTTGTATATGTTAGGACTCAAATGGGTACAACCCTTTATATACTGTATGTAGATTACAATAATAATATGATCGATTCATTCCAGTATAGTACCCTTAGTTTCCCCTTTAATTACATTTGTATTTGGTGTCTCTGAAATAATCAATAGATGAAGCTGCCAATTTATAGAATGATTATTGGGGCCAAATTTTCATCACATCTGAAACATAACGATTCTTGTCTTTTTTCGAATAAATTCTGGATCAGACATCCTTCTGAATTGTCCCTTTGATTTGCGGTTGTGTGTACTGGAGAATCACTGTTATGACATATTGATCCGGTTATTGAGTCACGTGCTTCAAGTATGTTTGTGACTCTAGGATAATTGGGTCTAGATCCAACTGGTTTATTGTATGAACTTCCTGTATTTGGTTCAAATTTAAAAGCCTTGAACTTGCTGCAAAACAGAATTTCGATCCTCCAACTTTTGAGCTATCTCTGTATCTCTTTCAATGTTTGACCCCGTAAAAGCATTACTTCTGCTCGAATTTTCTCTTTCAGCCCATTCAAAAGTATGCCAGACAATAGTCCATTAGACGCCTCTTTCATGGACAATGACACCTTTTTAAAACAAACACCTGTTGCGTGTAATCTTCTATTTGAGAAACTTCATTCACTACAAACTACCATTCCATCCTAAATTTCTTCCCATCTTTTTCTCCGGCCAAGCTGACATTGCTTCCCTCTTCTTGGTTTCCAGTGGATCTAATTTGACCAAGCGATGCTTCTGCCATCACGATTCTCCCTTGTGCATCGATTCTCGCAAGAGACTCATTTTTTGAAACCATCCTTCCAGCTTTCTGAAAAGTACAATAATAGTTAGATAGGTATGATCCTTTACTTACTCTTTGAAAAGCTTATATAGCTATATGTGTATATGCCTGTTGGGACATGAAAAATGAATGAAAGTTTCTGCTAAACCTCTTCTTTTTTTTTCACTCTCAAAAGCTTTCTAAAGTCTAACACACAAGATAGGGATGTCTACAAGCTGATCAAGTGAAGCTTGAGCTAGAGAACTTTGATCAGGCCTAAATTAATTCCAGCATTAAATGTCAAAAACTCGTAATTCCTGCTTTGCAATTTAGACAACCCAGCAAGGGAAGAGTAAGACATATCTATCTCTCAAGTCCCAACTGAGTGATTGAAATTGTGATTCCCTTTTTATACCCAGTAGCAATTGCTTCCTCTTGGTGCTAGTCTTAAACTTATCCCTACTGCATTGAAGCCAGTATTGAGTTGATTCTAAGCTCATGCAAAGCCTCGGTGATTACGTTCAGGGTGCTACTGAAGAGAACACCCTTTTCTTCTCCAAAAGAGAACAATAACAAGAAAAAGTGAAACTTTTAGAAACCACCTGAGTACCAACACAATTGTACCTTAGCTTAAAAATCCCATACCTAGAGCTAACATCATATAACCCAATTAAGACATTGTGAAATAGGTTAAACCTCTCTTAGTGTCTTTTTGAGAAAGAGCTAAAGTAGCTCCTAATAATACTATTATTATTCCTATAACCAAGATCAAATATATTATGTAAGGTATAACTCTTAAAAGAGGAAGAAGCCGAGCTACATAGAATTACAAAATATTCCCAGTTGCTTTGAGGGAACACAATTGATTATGAAATAGATATTGCTGAACGTAATGTTGAAGCCAAAATCTTTATGTCAAATATAGAAGATAGAGTGACATTTTCACCAAAGGGAACTTGAGAAAATCATAGAAACTGAGAAAAAAACATGAGAAATTAGATGGATAGGACAGAGATGAAAATCAAAGAAGGATTATACAGATGAATACTGGGAGAAGAGAGGAAATTATTTTTGAATTAGGGTCTTCCAACACATACACTAGGGACAGTAATACAATTTGGTACCCAATTAATCAACAAAAAGAATAAAAGGCTTCACTGTACTCACAAGCCTACAAAGTTGAGCTTTATGAAATCTAAGCGCAACCTGAGACTGCATTTGGGCCAGCTCAAACTGGGGTCAAGCTCAACATAGCGTCAGCAAAACCATGCTTCAGCTGAGTCATCACTGCCTCAACTACATAGCCCTAATATGTGTAGTCAAGACAACATGACAAACACCAAAGGAATCCTAACAATTTGTTGTGAACAGAAAGCTTACCAAACTGAGATGTTTTACTCTTTTTCATGACTGAATTTACATCAGTTTTTTCAAGCTGCTCAGGTTGGGCGGTTTGTTGTGGGCAATTCCTTGCTCTTTTTATCCCCTTGCCAATGTTGCAGCAGAACATGATCTTCTCACAGCCATTTCTACCAAATATTTGCACATTGAAGTGATGATCAGTAGCATAGTGGAAAACCAAAAGGTCATCCACATCTAGACCATGTGCTGTTGCAAATTCAGGCCATCCCTGTCGAATAGCAAGTGAACCATTATGGCTACTCACTGTTACCCTCCATTTAAGCCCACTCGCATCCTCCAGGTAAGTTTCCTGACCAGTCAGATGTGAAACTGATCGTGCAAACTTCGGGGGGAAAATCTGAAAAGAAATTGCAGAAATTAAAACTAAGAAATATCACATATTGATCATAACTCAAATGCTAAGCACAAGAAACAGATTTACACCACATCCTTAGAAGTCTTTTGAGTTCTGGATGATGCAATTATTTATAATAATAATGCCAAAGCATATTGATAACAATAGATCCCTTTCATTTGATCAACAAATAATACATGATATGGCAAAGAGAAGGTTAGAGACAAAGAGTAACTGATGCATTTATGCAAGATCTTTTCTTTTCGATCAAAAATAGAACATGAAAATTGCCCTACAAATTAAGCTTCACAAATATGAAAATGCCTCAATGCCACTGTTAAGTATATTCCGTTAAGAATTTTTCAAAGTTAAATAAATGATTTTTGATCTACATACTAAAATATGACAAGGTACTCAAGTAAGATCTGAATGATTATTCCAGAAATAATGTATGATTATTCCAGAAATAATGTTGATTTTAATTGATTTACATGATTTCAAGTAACTAAAAGAAGATACAGCAACACATGATGTGTGAATGAAAAGGTTTGCCTAAATGCTCTGCAAAGTGCAAGGACCGTCTGAGATGAAGAAAGTCCACAGAAACACTTATGTCAGGTCCGAATGCTAAAATTGCTCATAAGCAGTTTTTTTTCTTTCTAAAATTTATGAGCATGTAACATTTCATTTTTGTGTGAGCTCTTTGATAAATGGAAAGTGGCTTTTTAAATCCTTCAAGCAGAGTGATTCTCAAGTAATATAAAATGTCATTTTTTTTCTTTGGGGGAGTTAAGGATATACTTAATACACATGGTTGAGGGAATAGATCATGAGAAATATTGAAGAATCTTTTCAATGATCTTTTTTTTCTTTAACATGTAGTCTTTTGAAAACTAGATGTTTAGGAACTCATGGGTGTTTGGTATGGGTTTTGAAACTTAAACAGGTCATTTGGTCTCTACTGCAAAAATTGACCAACATATATCGTGATCATTATCAAGTGCATAGACACAGACCTGAAAATTACTTATATTAGGAAATTCAAGAGGTAGAAAATTTCTTGCATTTTATATACAAACAGGCAGATGGTTGAAAGGAAGATTAAATAGATAGTATTGCACTCTGTTTATTTGATTGAATTGGTAGATTAAACACCCATCTCTACCATTACTGAAAAAGTAATCAAGCTCACTTCTCACAGGTTACATTTGCATCCTGCAAGGTTTTCCTGATTGACTCTATAATGGGCAGAAGTAGGGAATGAATTGTAAAAGAGCAAAGCATTGGGTACAAAGAGTGCATTAGGATGTGGGGTCCCAAAATGGAAAACTGCTAGACGTCTGAATTATGTTGCTAGTGGCATTTTATTAGTCTCCTCTTAAATAGTTGTGCTTATCTCTAAGGATTTGGAACCATGAGAATCTAAATGAGACAGATGTTTTTTTCTTTTTTGAACTTGATAAGTTGTATTATATCACAAAAATACATGGGTCGTACTCAAACCTTATATACAAATGCACCAAAATCCACTCCTCTATTTCTATATTGCACATAAAACATCTACTTTAGAGATAGTGTGATTTGAGTATAGTTGATTATGCCAAGAACATTATAACAAAATGCAATTTAGTTTAATTTCCTGCACACTATTCTCTATGCATTAAAACATACGGAGTTTCTGCTCGTCCAGATTGCCCACCAAATTGAACCAGGGATAATTCTCCATCTAATTCTGCCTTTTGCAAGGACACTTGCCTCACCCAACTATATAAGGCCTCAGTAACTCTCCTAGGCATAGTCCAAGATATGCCTTGAAAAGATCTTCCGGAGACCAGAGCTGCTGAGTATATTTGCAGTATAGAAATGGATGGTTTACTATTTCTAGAGTTTCCCCACAAAGAAAAAACCTAGAGCATAATGTTAGTGCTAATTTTCTGTAAATTTTGGTGACGACTGTTTGCAGGTTTCAAAAAGGAAAACAGATTCCTGGGCCAAATCTCTATAGCAGGGATAGTTATTCAAGGAGAAAAGATCTATCAAGACATGAGAGAATCATGGTCAGAAAAGTTCGCACATCTATCAAGAGTGATCTAAGGAAGAAATCAGATCAATCACGGATTATTTAAGGATACCAGATCAATCAACCTGGAAGAAAATCTGGAAAGCAAATCAATCACATTTAAGGAAGAAGAAAATCAAATCAACCTGGAAGAAAATTTGGAAAGCAAATCAATTGCCTCCAAACTCAATCAAGGAAGATACTCGCAAATCAAGCCTTAACCTTATTCTTGTAAATAGGAATTCTCATTGCCTATTTCTAAGGATCAAATTCCTTGGGATGTCTTCTCTTCAGATTTAAAAAGGAGGCACTTGGATAGCTCGAAATATACAAGCCTACAACACTCAACTCATTCTTCAAGCTCTTCATCTTTAAGAAACATTGTAATTTCAGTTTGATTTACTGTGTAAGAAAAAAAGAGATAGAAAAGAAGAAGTGAAATTGAAAAGAAAGGATTGTATCAAAACAAAACAAAAAAAAGAGTGATTTTTGTTTTTAGTTTCAATCTTTGTAATCATCTTTATAAAGGCTTGAAGAGAAATCCCTTGCAACCGAAGGGGATTGGACGTAAGATCCACATTGGATCCCAACCAGTATAAAAATATTTGGTGTCGAATTTTATATTACGCTTTTAATTTCTGCATTTAAGTTCTTAAAGGTTCTAGTCAACTACCTTACAAACTAATCGACTAACTAGCAGCAGTTCTATACCAAGCGGAGAAAATTCAATTCACCCCCCCCCCCCTCCATTGCACTTTTAATTGGTATCAGAGTCTGGTCTCATAATACTCTTTGTCTAACCAACTGTGAGAAAAGATCATGGAAAATCAATGTCAAACCCTTGGAGCACTGTTTCAAGAGGGAACCTCTCAAACTAGACCTCTCTACTTCAATGGGAAGCATTTTTCTCATTGAAAGATCAGAATGGAAACATTCATAAAGCCTTATGATGTCAAAGTCTGGAGAGTCATCAAGCTTGGTGACATCCCCATTCCTGTGGCTAAATCTAACACTGAAGGTCAATCAAGTTCTAAAGGAAGTCAAACTCTAGCCATACCAAGTCTGAAAAACTACAAAAATGAACAAATGGAAGTCATTCAGATTAACTCCAGGGCAAAGAATGTTCTCTACAATGCCATCAATGGAGAAGAACATGAAAAGATCTCTAGTTATGAAACTGCCAAGGAAATGTGGGACAAGCTGGAAGTCACAAATGAAGGAACTGACAAAGTCAAGGAAACTATTATCAGTCTCCTGGTCTATTAATATGAGTTATTCCAAATGAAAGAAGGTGAATCAGTTGAAAACATATTTGCTCGTCTCAGCAAGATTATAGGTGAACTCAAAGCTGCAGGAAAGGAATATCCCCCCATTGAACACATTAGAAGAATCCTCAAGAGCCTGCCCCCTCAATGGCATGCTAAAGTAGTTTCCCTTGAAAGCATGGATCGCAGGAGCCTCATTTATGATGAAGTCAGGGGTGATCTGATTGCATTCGAGAAGACTCACCTCAACAAAAAGGGAAAAGGAAGAAAAGAAAAAATGTGTTTCCTTCAAAGCCTCTGATGAAAATCAAGAAGATGATGAGGATCTGAATGAAGACGAAATTGCACTGATCACAAAATCTGTAATGGAAACCTTTAAGCACATTAGAAACCAACAAAGAGGTAAGCAAAACTTTTCAAAAAAATAAACAAATTACTGACTTCAACCGAAATGATGGCAGGTGCTACGACTATGGAAAATTTGGACACATTGCAAGTGAATATCCTGAAGCATAAAGAAGATACTTTCAAGGACAAAACAAGAACAGAGCCTTCAGCAGCTGGAGTGATGAAGACACTTTTGAATACGATCAAGAAGAATCTAGAAATGTGTGCTTTATAGCAATGGGAGAAACCAGTCAGGTAAAGAATGATTTTTGCAACAATTGTCTAGAGTTGAGATCTCTTCTAGATCGAGCCATTGCAGACTTAAAGAAATCCTTTGAGAACATTAGATCTATTCAAGATGAAAAAAATGCCTTAGCAATAAAATTTGAAGTCTGCGCTGTTGAGAGAGACCTTCTTGACGAAGAAAACTCTGATCTTAAAAATCACTTGAAAACTGCTCAAAGAATTTTTACCCTAACAGGCAATATAAGTCGACTAATTCTCAAAGTGGTTCTCTTAGTCCCTCTAGCTCGAACAAATCTAGTAAAATCTCCTGTCATTACTGTAGAAAATATGGGCACACCTACTCCAGGTGTAGGTTTTGTTACTCAACTCCCTCTAACATGGTCTGAAAAATTAAGGATACTGCTAACCAAAAAGGACCCAAAGACACTTGGGTACCTAAAATTCAGAATTGATATTGCTTTGCACGAACATCGTACTAAAGATAAAGGAAATAGTATCTAGACAATGCGTGTTCAAATCACATGACTGGCAATAAATACTTGTTCAAATCTGTTGCAAACTATAGAGGCAGAAAAATTCGCTTGGGAGATAATTCCACAGGAACTTTCATTGGTATCGACACTATCTCCTTCAATGACTCATGTGACATCACTAATGTTTATCTTGTGAAGGGATTGAAGTACAATTTACTAAGCATTAGTCAACTATGTGACTTCGACCAAGAAGTAAGATTTAGAAAACATGGATGCATTATCGAAGACACATCCGGAAAAGAATTTTTTCCAGGAAGCTAAGATAAAAATGTGTATATACTTGACTCAGTGAAAGGATCAACTGAATATATATGCCTTGAATCCATATCTGAAGATACATGGATCTGGCACAAAAATCTAGGACATGCCAGCATGAGGCTTATTGAGAGACTTGCTCGTCTTTATCTTGTCATCTGCCTACAAAAGTTGGACTACACCAAAGATCACATATGTGATGCATGTCAACTAGGTAAGCAAACAAAAAATTCCTTTATGACTAAAGACATTGTTTCCACTACAAAACCTCTACAGCTTTTTCATATGGACCTCTTTGGTCCAACCAGAACGGCAAGCATTGGAGGAAAACGGTACGCATTTGTTATTTTTGTCGACTACTCCCATTTCACCTGGGTAATGTTTCTTGCTAACAAAGATGATACCTTAAAACATTTTGAGTTTTTTTGTAAGAAAGTTCAAAGGAAAAAGGTTACTACATCACCTCAATTAGAAGTGATCACGGAGGAGAATTTGAAAGCAAAGCATTTGAAAACTTCTTAAATGAGGAAGGCTATGAGCACAACTTCACAGCTCCTCGAACTCCCCAACAAAATGGAGTTGTCGAACGAAAGAATCGGACTTTACAAGACATGGCCAGAACCATGATATGTGAGCACACTCTTCCTCATCATTTTTGGGCTGAAGCTGTAAGTACTGCATGTCACATTCTCAACATATGCCTCATTAGACCCATTCTGAAGAAAAATCCATATAAACTATGG
This sequence comes from Solanum aculeatissimum, assembly GCA_038996855.1. Classification (NCBI taxonomy): domain Eukaryota; kingdom Viridiplantae; phylum Streptophyta; class Magnoliopsida; order Solanales; family Solanaceae; genus Solanum; species Solanum aculeatissimum. The sequence continues at coordinate 12,754 of JBCEWC010009409.1, forward strand.
AATGGTAAGAAACCAAATATTGGTTATTTTCATCCCTTCGATTGCAAGTGTTTTATCCACAACAATGGTAAGGAAAATTTAAGTAAATTTGATCCCCACAGTGACGAAGGTATTTTTCTTAGATACTCCAACTCTAGTAGATCTTACAGAGTCTTTAATAAGTGTACATCTTCTATAGAAAAATCCATCTATATCGTCTTTGATGAATCTAACCTATCCTCTGATAAAAAGTGCAGCTCTGATGATGAAGAAATCACTAATTCCCAAAGTGCAGTTATCTCCTCTACAGAAGTTTTGGAGAAAGATCAGTCAACTGATGATAACAACAGTCATTTAATAACAGAAACAGTTCCAAATGAATGGAGAAGTGAACCATATTACCCAAAGAAATTCATCAATGGAAATGCAAGCGATGGAATGAGAACTAGAGCCTCAGGTAAGAAAAGTGCTAATGTTTCTCTCATCTCCCAACTAGAGCCAAAAAGGGTTGAAGAAGCGAGGAAAGACAATGAATGGGTTAACGCCATGAAAGAAGAACTTGATCAATTTGAGAAAAATCAAGTTTGGACCCTTGTTCACAAACCTGAAAACACTTTCATCATTGGAACCAAATGGGTTTTCAAAAATAAGCTAAATGAAGATGGAAAAGAAATCAGAAATAAAACCAGATTAGTAGCCCAAGGATACTCGCAACAGGAGGGAGTCAACTACGATGAGACCTTCTCCCCTGTCACAAAGTTAGAATCTATTCGTATTCTCTTAGCTTATGCTGCTTTCAAAGGCTTTAAATTATTTCAAATGGATGTTTAAAGTGCTTTTCTAAATGGTTTCATTAAAGAAGAAGTTTTCGTGAAACAACCTCCTGGTTTTGAACATCCTAAGTTTCCCCATCATATTTTCAAACTAACTAAAGATCTTTATGGACTCAAACAAGCTCCTAGAACTTGGTATGATCGCATGAGCAGTTCTTTGCTAAATCACAGTTTTTCTTGATGTAGCATTGGCACCACCCTGTTCATCAAGAATCTATCTCTGAAAATATTATTATTCAAATTTATGTTGATGATATTATCTTTGAAAGTACTAACGATGGTATGTGCAAGGAATCCAATAATCTCATGCAAAGCGAGTTCGAAATGAGTCTGATGGGTGAGTTAACTTTATTTCTAGGATTACAAATTTTCCAATCTGATCAAGGCATCTTCATCTATCAAAGTAAGTATGCTGAGGAATTAATTAAAAATTTTGGAATGGAAAACGCTAAGTCCATCAGCGCGCCAATAAGCTCATCCTGCAGCTTGGATCTTGATCTGAATGGTAAGAGTATTGATGAATCCAAATATAGAGGTATGATTGATTCATTACTTTACCTTTTTGTAAGTAGACCAGATATTATGTTTAATGTTTGTAAATGTGCAAGATTTTAGACTGCTCCCAAAGAGTCTCACCTCACCTCAGTGAAAAGAATTATTCGGTACCTAGTGGGAACTACCTCTTTTGGACTATGGTATAAAAAATATCCTGCATTTGATCTTCGTGGTTTTTCAGATGCAGATTATGCAGGTTATAAAGTAGATCGCAAAAGTACTAGTGAATCCTGTCAATTTCTTGGTGAATCACTCATCTCATGGAACAGCAAGAAACAAAATTGTGTACCTATCTCCACAACTGAGGTTTAATACATAGTAATTGGTTTGTGTTGTACTAAAATTTTATGGATGATTTATCAATTAAATGATTATGACATTATTGTTAAACTTGTAAAAATTTATTGTGATAACTTTAGTGCTATTTGCTTGTCAAAAAATCATGTGCATTCATGCTAGGGCTAAGCATATTGATATCAAGCACCATTTTATCAGAGATCATGTTTTAAGTGAAAATATTGAAATTGATTTTATTAACACTGAAAATTAATTGGCGAATATTTTTACAAAATCTTTGTCTGAAGAAAGATTTTGCTATCTCAGAAATTCCTTAAATGTCATCTCAAAATTGTTTTAATTTTGGTCATTATTACGTTTATGCATTAATTGATTTATTTTCCTTATTCTCTGCCTTATTGAATGATTTAATTATGGCTACCCTTTTGACGGTTGATTGCTTGTCCATCTCCTCGAGGGTGCAGCTTTTTCTCTTTGACTTCTGCACCCTGTCGCTTCAGTCACTCCGTTCCCTGTCTGTCTCTTTTCATCTTCCCTTTCCCTTTCTTAAAACCTTTCAAATCCTTCTCCTTTCTCACCAAGCAGCCCCTCCATCATGCCTCCTCGAAAAAGCACAAGGAACAAAGGAAAGGGTGTTTCCCTCTCCCCAGTACCTGTGGACTCCGCAAACTCCTCTTCTCCATCTTCTCTTACATCTTTCGACTCTCCTCTTTCTTCTCTCAAACTCTCTGCTTCGTCCCCTCTTCTTGGTGACTCAAAGTAAAAATGTAAGTTTGACATTGAGAGCACGCTTGACTTGAACGCTGATTTCTAGAACTCCTCCAATGAGTCCCTGTTCCAATCGCTGAAATCCAAAACCATCGTGCATGGGCATATCATGGACTTGGACCTTCTTCTGACAATCCATTGCAACATCAAGGAATATTTTAAGTATCAAGGTTGGGCAAAGATCTTCTCCTCTTCACCCAAAGTGGTATATGAACCCTTGATAAGATTGTTCTATGCAAATCTCTGTTCATCTGCTCCTGGTGAAATTGAAACCCTTGTTTTAGGAAAAAGAATCTTTCTTGACTCTGAGATCTTCGATGAATTCTTTGGAACCCACTACTTTGGATTCTCATTTCCGGTAAAGAACTCTTGGCCCTCCGATTTTGATGTCTCTTTTGAATAAGCAAAAAAGGCTCTTATTTCAAATTCCTATAAAACCTATCCCTCTAACCTGGGTCCTAAGGATGTCTCCTTTGAAGCTAGGTTTCTTGCGCATATTTTGGCCACCACCTTGATTCTGCGTGTCGAGTACTATCTACCCTTTCTGTCAGAGATAACTTCTTCACTTATTGTCTCCTCTCAAAGAAAAGATTCAAACTCCCCCATTACATTCTCCATCATATGTCTGAATCTCCTGTTGATGCTCAAAGCCTCCACTACGACATGATTATCTCCTGGATTCTTGAAGAAAAAAATGTGCGCCTCTCTAATATACCTCTTCTCCATATTAAGTAGTGTTACAATTCTAGGGCCTTCAGCAACATGGGTTATTCACTCCTAATGACACCTGTTCGTTCAAATCTGACCCTTCCTCCGGGCCTGTTCCAGATTCCCCTGGTGAAAAATCTCCTGCCAAACCCTCTCCCTCTTCCCTTCCTTACTCCAAGCTTATTGAAGATCTGATGACCAAAAGCTCCAGCATGGATGCCAAGTTTGAGAATCTGCAAGATCTTTTGATGTCATCTCACTACAAAGTTGACACTATCTATGAGACTCTGGAAAAGATCAAAGCCACTACAAAGGAAACTGGCATTGACGTTGGGAAAATCCAGCTACAAGTTATTCAAATTGTCAAGGATTCTATAAAGGTTGCTCAGAAGATTCAAAATAACTCTGATGCCATGGCTGCAACACTGACCAACCTCTTTGAAAACCTGAAGACTGCGACCGTCAACACCATTTCCTACTTTTTGCGCCCCTGGAATGCCATCTCTTCAGATTTAAAAAGGAGGCACTTGGATAGCTCGAAATATACAAGACTATGACATTCAACTCATTCTTCAAGCTCTTCATCTTTAAGAATCATTGTAATTTCAGTTTGATTTACTGTGTAAGAAAAAAAGATAGAGAAAAGAAGAAGTGAACTTGAAAATAAAAGATTGTATCAAAAGAAAGAAAACAAAAAAAAGAGAGTTATTTTTGTTTTTAGTTTCAATCTCTGTAATCATCTTTATAAAGGCTTGAAGAGACATCCTTTGCAACCCAAGGGGAATGGACATAAGGTCCACATTGGATCCTAACCAGTATAAAAATATCTGGTGTCGAATTTTTTATTTTTTATTTCTGCATTTCAGTTCTTAAAGGTTCTAGTCAACTACCTTACAAGCTAATCGAATAACTAGCAACAGTTCTATACCAAGCGGAGAAAATTCAATTCATCCCCCTCCCCTCCCCCCTCCCCTCCTTATTGCACTTTCACAAAAGGTTATCCCCCTCTTCTTTACATTATCTTGGGTCAAGGGAAGCTTCTTTAGCTAGAAGCCAAATAAAGCATGAGACTTTGTGTGGAATTCTACACTTCCATATTTCTTTCCAAGTCCAAGTGGAGCTCTGCTGGCTTGATTATATTGATCCATCATCCTGTAAGACGAATGTACTTTGAACTCTCTTTTGTTGTTGCTTTTCCACCAAAGTATATCCACATTTGTCTGAAGTCCAGTAAAGTGTCAAACAATGTTGAAAAATTCTTCCAACCTCATTACTTCCCAGTCATTTGGTTGTCTCCTGAAGTTGAAATTCCAACCCTGTGGTGTCCAGATTTCTGCAATAGACCTTTGTTGGAACAGGGCCAGATCATAAATATCAGGAAAAGGGTTTCCAAATTACCTTTTTTCTTACCATTCATTGCCAAAAACATTTTTCTTTCCAATTATCACTGATTTCCATTTTACTAGATGGTACCCTCTCTTCTCTTTATTTCCTGCCACGAAAACTTCTTTCTTATAATGTCCAGTCTTTTAGTGATCCCTGTTGGGATGGGAAACAGAGACATCATATATGTTGGAAGAGTATTAAGGACTGAATTGATAAGGGTCAGTGTTAACCCCCTTGACAAATACTGGATTTTCCACCTGGCCAGTTTCTTCTCACACTTCACTAAAACTCCACTCCAAATTTCTACAAACTTGCATTTTGCTCCCAGTGGCATACCCAGATAAGTGATAGGTAGATTACTAACTTCACCTCCTAGAATTGAAGCTAACTAGTTCATATTATTGACTTCACTGATAGGACACATAAAACTTTTTCTCCGATTAATATGTAGCCCAAACACCCCTTCAAAAATAGAACCAAGATCACCTTTGAGAACATTTGTGGGTCTACCTCAGCTCCACAAAAAATTAGTATATCATCTGCATAATGAAGATATGTCACTTCCAAGGTTTCTGTTTCCTCTCTAGCCATATCAAAACCTTTTAGCTGTCGTCTCATATTTGTTGTCTTAATCATGTTATTGAGCCCTTCTATAGTGATTAAGAACAAAAAAAGAGGTAGTAGATCACCCTGCCTAATTCGTCTTTGAGATTTGGAAAAACCTGTAGGGGACCCATTAAGAGAAGTTGACAGTAGATATGCAAAACATGATCCAGTCCAACCATTTATGTCCAAATCCCATCATCTCTAAAAACTTCAGATTAAGAAGATGCTTCTGATTTACACAATCATATGCTTTTTTAATGTCCAGCTTGCAATGCAAACTTACTGAGTTTTTCTGCTTAATTGTATAGTCTATGGCTTCATTAGAAATCAACACTGTATCCATGATTTGTCTACCTTTTATAAAAGCCATTTGTTGTGAGTCCACCAGTTTATCTATTACACCTTTCGGCCTTTCTATGAGAACTTTGGAAAGTATTTTATCAATATGAGACTAATGTAATCTCTCAACTCTTCAACTCATTTCTTCTTTGGAATGCATGCAATGAAAGTGTCATTGAAACTCTTCTCAAAGACTTCTTGATCATAGAAGTTTTGTAAGGTGTTCATGATGTAATTCTGCACTATATTCCAACACTTGATGAAGAAACCCATTGTGTACCCATCTGGTCTAGGAGACTGTTAATAAGTAAGTGTTTTGTGTTGATGATTAACAAACCTACTCGAGGACCAAGTCGACAATTAGACTATCCTGTAGAAGGTTGTGTTGGATACAACTGTTAAAGCTATTTTGGTTGGTGAAATGTCACTTTCATTTGTACTAATGGACCAATGGTTCTTTGAGGGTTACTGTCATGACCCGGTTAGGGGGTCTAGATGTGACATGGCGAAGGAGAACCCGAAGGCTCTCGATCAAGCCATCATAGT